>OOFE01045574.1:0-14592 GCA_900323365.1 Monocentris japonica | reverse complement strand
CACATACATACCATCTGTAGGCGCATATGCACATAGGTATAATACATGCACATGAGGTCACATGCACACACACACAACCATATTCTGTTCTATACTAAAGCAAACCAATGCACACAATTCTCATCCACTCTCATTTCTTATTATTTTCCATTCACTGCTGTTGTTTTGCGATGCTGTTATTTCAGTGGGATGACCCGGCTGCTGGTAGCACAGTTAGTCCCTCCTGCATAGCAACAGGGTGGTTTAAATGAGCGGGGCGACAGTGGCAGTGCTGTGTGGGCCAAGACTCGGATTCTCTCTGCTGTGTCACACTATGAGAGAATCCCTGCTCAGTGCAGCGCTCTGTTAGGAAATACACCAAGACACATTAGAGACTTGCAATCATGCTGCTCATGCTAGCTTAGTCGTGCCTGGTCCCTGAGGCGTTATTTGGTTAGACTGAAAGTAAGCATGTGTTAGACTGTAATGATTGCATGCTTGGCAACATCATTAATAGGAAACATTATTTGTCCTTGCTATCCTTAAAAACTAAATTAGAATGATTCAGTGTAAGATCAGCAATCTTATACGGGCAAATCTTAACTTATCTTGTACATTGCCCACTGACAAAAAGAGACATACAGATTATGTACAGTAAGTATAAGATAACAATGTCATTAATTATTTACAGAATTTTGTAGGCTCTTCTACCAAAGAGCTGAAGAGGAGTCAAGTCCTTTTTCCTGCTACAAGTAACTCACCATGTTTCGGTTCCTGTCCCGCTCCTCTCTGCCCCCCTGTAAGATATGGGACATTCCCTGGGGTGGGCGGGTGTAAGAGAAAGGCCTCATGGCTGGGTCAGTGGTCCTATACCGTTCTGTACCAGGAGGTTCTACTGTGCGGTAACGTTCCCGCTCTGAGTATGGAGGCAGAGGGTCCTCCTCTTCAGGACGGTTGCTAGGTGACCGGCTGTAGTAACAGTCGCTGCCCTTGCCTCTAGAACTTCCCTTGGAGGGAGTGTCACTGTCCTCATCAACCCTCCCAGCACCTCTGTCGCCTCCCCGCCCTCTCGCCTTGCTCTCCAGTACGCTGTTGAGGAAGGCATTGTCGTAGCCTCTCCCCCCCTGAGCTTGGCGGTGGGAAGGTCGGGAGAGGTGCTCACTGTCCCATGTGTCCCTTCTCTTCTGAGGAAAAGGAGAGGGGCTGCGGCGATGCCAGCCATCATCCTCGTCTCCATACAAATGCCTAGGAGGGCTGTTGTTCAGGTAATCACGGTCATAGGCCCGGTCTCGGGGCTCACCCCGGTGAGTGCGGGAGCCATAGGAACAGGCAAATTCCTCCAGCTCGTCCAGGGAGCCAGTGCGACCCCTGTTGCTCAATGTCTTTCTCTGCAGGTGCTCAGAGCGAGGGTTCCACCTATGACAGGGAAGAGCACACTCAGCACGCATCTACAAGCTATTTATGAGCCCATAATGCACTATATGGCCAAAAGTCAGTGGACACCACTACTAATTTTTGAGTTCACGTGTTTCAGCCACACCCATTGCTAACAGATGCATAAAATCCAGCACATAGCCATGAAATCTCCATAGACAAACATTTAGAATTTAGAATGTAAAGAGCGTAAAGAGCTCAGTGACTTTAAACGTGGCACTGTCATAGGATGCCATGCCTACAAGATGTGCCCTGGTCAACTGTAAGTGCTATTATTGTGAAGTGGAAGCACCTAGGAGCAACAATAGCTCAGCCAAGAAGTGGTAGACCACGCAATCTCACAGAGCAGGGCCAACGAGTGCTGAAGCATAAAAATCTCCAATCATCTGTTGCAGCACTCACTTTCCAAACTGCCTCTGGAAGCAACATCAGCACAAGAACTGTGCGTCAGCCGAGCAGCTGCACGCGAGCCTCACATCACCATGCGCAATGCCAAGCGTCGGCTAGAGTGGTGTAAAGCACGCCGCAACTGGACTCTGGAGCAGTGGAAACGTGTTCTTTGGAGTGATGAATCATGCTTCACTATCTGGCAGTATGATGGACGAATCTGGGTTTGGCGGATGCCAGGAGAACGCTACCTACTGGAATGTGTAGTGCCTACTGTGAAGTTTGGTGGAGGAGGGATGGTGGTCTGGGGCTGTTTTTCAGGGTTTGGGCTTGGCTCCTTAGTTCCAGTGAAGGGTAATCTTAATGTTACAGGATACAAAGACATTTTAGCCAATTGGGCGCTTCCAACTTTGTGGCAACAGTTTGGGGAAGGCCCTTTGCTGTTCCAGCATGACTGTGCCCCTGTGCACAAAGCGAGGTCCATTAAGACATGGTTAGACAAGTTTGGGATGGAGGAACTCGATTGGCCTGCACAGAGCCCTGACCTCAACCCCATTGAACACCTTTGGGAGGAATTAGAACACTGATTGTGAGCCAGGCCGTCTCGTCCAACATCACTGCCTGATGCTCTTTTGGCTGAATGGACACAAATTCCCACAGACAGACTCCAAAAGCTTGTGGAAAGCCTTCCCAGAAGAGTGGCGGCAGTTATAGCAGCAAAGGGGGGTCCAACTCTATATTAATGCCCATGGTTTTAGAATGGGATGTCCAGCAAGCTCATATAGGTGTGATGGTCAGGTGTCCACTGACCTTTGGCCATATAGTGTACCTCTGCAGTCTCTAGAGTAAATAGATATATGTAAACAGCACTATGAAAGAGCGGGAAGGCCACTCAACTAGAGGGAGCCAGTAGGGGAGACACAGGAGAGAAAGTGTGAGAGAGTTGAGATTCCTAGACCAGGGGGGCACATGTGGTTCCAGAGGTGGGGGACTCAAACACTTAACACAATAATACACACATAAACTACATAATACATTCAGTCATCCACCCAAACTGTACCTGCTGTCTTGTTCATCATCTGAGTGGTTGCCTCTGTCCCGTCTGTGCCTGCGACCCTGGGTAGGGGGAGCTGCTCTCAGCACTGACTGGTCATCAAGGTCCGCTATGGGTGGGAGCGCCTTCATCTGGACCGTCTGATAGGTGTGCCTGAAATCTGTGTTCCCGCCATCATGAAGAGAGCTCAGCTCTGATAGGCTACTGGCTGTGGGGACAGACATATTACTATGGAGACTGTTACTGCTTTCATAATAAAGTGCACAGACAGTGTTCTGTAGGGGATCATGAAGCCCCTACTGGAATACACAACTACCTTCCCAAAGATAGCCTGAGCACATTTAACATCGCTGTGCAGCAAAGGAACCTTTAACATCTCAGGTAGGTGTGGTCAGCTTAAACAGCTAGATACTGAAAATGACATCCAAAGCACTCCCACTAGTATCACAAGCTGTTTTAAATGTGTACTAGACACAGATGTAGTATACAGTGTATATTTTTTCAAAATAAACTTCTGGAAAAGAACATAGAAAAGGAATACACTGTATTCCTGCCAAATAAACACATAATTATTGAAAAAGAGTTTGCAAGTGAACAAACGTCCAACTCAAAATGAAAAGAGAAACTGATAATTTTTCATCTGGGTAATTAAAGTTGTTAAAGATGTAAGGATAAGATGGAGACTGCCACAAGTTAATAAACACAAACCTTGGACACAACAGAGAGAAACCTAGGCTAATCACAAACACAAACTCACACACTACCGCACAGATTACACAACTGCCTACTCTGTACAGGCTTACGTTGGAGTGCAGCCATCTTGGCAGAGGGAAACTGAGCCAGCTCCTTCTCTACGTAGTACAGAACTTTCATTGAGTCTTGGCCTTGATTGGCCTGGAGTCGATAACCACTGCGCACTATGGATGTGGGCACACACACACGTACAGGGACATAAACATGCAAGGACACACACAGGCACACTTGTAAATAACAGCCACATTGGGCTTAAGACATGCACATTCATACAGAACAAAAACTAACAACCATGCACAGACAAACCAGACTAGATTTACAAACACACACATGCATGTGGCCAACAGACATTTCTCTGATGCATTCAGGTTAGGGACAAAATAAAGGGCGAGGAATGACAGAGAATGAAATGAGGGTTAGTCAACTCAATGTTGCTGAAAGGAAATATTGTATAACAGGCTGTTTTCCCACAGTACTCTGGTATGTCCGGAGGTTATGAACTGTTTGGATGACGCTCACCTCCAGCCAGGTTACTCTCCACTGAGGGGATAGAGGCAATCTTTGGGTCCACATGAGATGAAGGGGCAAGAGGGACCAAGGTAGGGACCCCAGGAATGTAGTAGGGATACATAGGAACCTGGGTGGCCTGGCCACTCTTTGCCATCTTCCCTGCCTCATATACTGTACAGAGGAACAAAAAAAGGTCAATGTTCCACATGGTCTGAGTTTAAAGTTATGCATTCTTCTTATCATCAGATTTTGATGATCAGACACTTGACAATTTTTTTGTCTTTATTGGACAGTTTAGTAGAGAGAGACAGGAAAGATGAGGGATGACATGTGATAAGGGTCCCAGGCTGGATTTCAACCCATGACGTTGCGGTTATGTGGTACCACCAGGATGCCCCCCTTGACTAATATTTCTGAGGAAACCACAGTTGTGTGTGTTACTCACAGTGGCGTGGGCAGCAGCAGGTGTCGGGGCAACAGCAGCACCGGACGTAGCAGCAGCAGGAGTGGGGGCAGCACTGGCACCAGCAGATCCCCGCAAACAACAGGAACAAGATACTGCCCAGGACGACAGACCCCACAAACACCCACTCTGGAATATATATTCACACAGACACATACATACGCAGGTGAATAACTCCCTACCCCCTTCAACAGATAAGCAAGATAAGCTTCACTGAATGTTTTACAGACATTACAAATAAACTGTCCTGCACATCAGCTCAGGAATGATAGCTCAAGAGTAACGCAACCTTCACAGTCATAAAGGTAATTACAGCCACGCTAATGTATCGTTCCCATAAAGTGTCCTAAGACCACAGAGCATTAAAATGGTAAAGTTCAACTCCAGGGAACTGTGGGAGAGACTCTCCCTCTTATCCAGCATCACATCTCTAAAGCATCCAGAGCCTAACAACACACTTCCTCAGGGTGTGACCAAAATGACAACAGTCCACTTAACTCCCCCTGCCAAGGGAGCAACAACCTCCATGGATCCCATCACATAGGAAATGAGAGTTTAAATGAGAGCCAAAAGTAAAGCTTAGGCGAGTAGGAAGCATAGATTATTTTTGCTTAATGTAGCGTCAATAACCATTTGGCCATGCGAAAATTATATTAGGGAAAGCTGAGAGGGACACAGGGTAGAAGAGGCACAGGAGAGAAAACCATCATGGTACAATGAGCTCTGTGAACCAACTGTACACTGAGAATATAAATGTGTCGAGTGTTTGTTCTGCATTTGTTAGTCAAAGAGAATTTTGATTGGACAGTGAGAGTAAAACGGGAGGCATTAGCTAAGCTAGAAGATGCCAGCGAGGGAGACAGAGGTACAGGTGAGGTGCCATACCTGGCATAATCTCCACATCAAACTCAGGTAGGAGATCGTCCTGCACACCTGTCTTACCTGCAGAGAGAGGGAGAGCAGAGGTGAGGGCTGGCAGAGGAAGCAGAAAGCAAGAGTAAAAGGTCAGGCAAATTAGCAAATTTGGAGTCAGAGTGACTGATTAATGGTCATGCATTAGACTGAGGAACCAACGAGACTAACTTGTTACATCAATAACATTTACACAATAAAGCCAAGGGACGATCATACAGCACATCAGTATTAAAGGAAAAACCCTACACTGTGTGACGTTTAATGCATTCCAGTTATTTTGTGATGTAATTTACTTTTTTTGGTTTACTTACTTTCCCTCAAACTGACTCATCTACTTGTACTTTGTTTTCCTAGCAATAGCATGTTGAATGTTGACCACCGGTGCAAAATGGTGAGTCTGGAAAGAAGCCCTTGCTCTTTGATTCTGAGGGACTGACACCAAAACCTGACATTTACCGTTGATGTTGTGGATGGCAGAAACATTTTCCACTGTAGCTGCACTGGAAATATCTTGTCTACGTTTGGCCAGTTATCCACGGTAATAAGAAAAAATACACCATCAAACAACAAAATGGACCCAGAAATGCAAGGTGCATCTCCAAGATCTGTTTGTAAATGTGTTTTAGGGTTGTTGTAGGGATGTTATATTTTGATCACATACACAGATACATGTTGGAGTCCAGAGTTCATGCTACCAAATTATGATTCCACTGAGACAGAACAGTCCTCAAACATACCAACCTATGAACGTAAACATACGTCTTAAAAGTCAGGGTTCAGAGTTCAAATGCCAAACTCATTTCACTTTGAATCTAATTTTAGCAAGGGGGCCAGCGGTGCCATGTTTCTGGGATCTGCACATGCAGATGTACACACATGCATGCACACACACACACACACAAACATTGAGATGTGTCATAGAGGGGACATGAGGGTGTATATGGGAGTGTGGGAGCACAAAGAGGGGGCTTGGGAAACTGGGGCACATTGCAGTGAAGGATTCTAGGACACCAATTTACCATTGGAGCTCATCAAAAAAAGGTCATGCAAGTCCTATCGTCGTGGAAACAATGCCTCTTTGTGCTTATCAGAGGAGAAACAGGCAGAAAGAGAGAA
The DNA here is from genome assembly GCA_900323365.1 of Monocentris japonica. Taxonomy (NCBI): domain Eukaryota; kingdom Metazoa; phylum Chordata; class Actinopteri; order Trachichthyiformes; family Monocentridae; genus Monocentris; species Monocentris japonica. Next base: position 7,981 of record OOFE01045574.1, on the reverse strand, counting down.
AGCAAAAATTTAGGAGGGTCAGTAAACATTCATTTGGACTGCAACAGGTGTGTTGACAGTGGGTCACGGATCTAAATGTGTCTAGGCAACTACAGGTGTTTATTCTCATGTTTTCAGTATGTGTTTGTGTGAGGTCTCCAGGACCGTTATTAAAGTAAAGCTCACTGTCTGATCTGTCTGACTGCAGTAGCAGACGTAACACCTACTGGCAGTCAGGCTCCAGTGTGTGCTGAGTCGGCAGTTACTATGGAGAAAAACAGCAATACTTTTCTTTTCTGATAAAACCCCCCCACACACAAGTCAACTTGCTGCCCTGGCCTGGCACACTCATCTAAATACCATGAAGCTGAGTAACACTGAGTAACCTGAGAGAGACGAGAAGCTATGCACCCCTGAGAGGGAGGGAGGTAGTGAGAGATGGAGGGAGAACATTAAAGGGCAAGGAATGAGAAATGGAGGAGTAGATGATGAGATTTTGCAAGAGCAGGGGGAGACCGAGGGGATAAGGTGAAAGAAAAATGACACCAGAATTTGGGAAGAGGATGAGAGGAACAATTTGTTGCTTAAGCGCAGATGTTAGTAGCATGGGCCATGTTTGAACTTCAGGAAAGAGGCAAAATCTGGCAACTTATGTTTGAGAAACATTCATTGCATTGTGGCCAAGCTACAAAATCTAGTACTAAAAACCCATTCAGCTTTGTTATTCTTATAAATGTAACCCCCCCAACCCCCTTCTCTCCTGTGAGCTTATAATCAGATTAGTGAACAGCAGAGGAGGAATTCATACATAACCACTCTTTACGGCAACATTACACAGTAGGTAAGTCAAACTCACACAAGAAGAAAATTATTTGGGGTAACGTGCACATCATGGTATGTTTACAGTCAAAGTCAAGTCGAGCTCAGTCCATTTCTGTGTCTCTCTCTACATGTCTACACCAGTGACCCTTAGCATGCTTTAGTCTCCTCAGAAAAAGCATGTTGCCATAGTAACAGCTCAAGGAGTGGCTTGCATTTCTGACAACAATAGCCCACAGAACTTCTCTCACTAAATAACCCGCTACTTGAAGTGCCATTGACAGTATACGGTGAAACACTGGCCATTCACGGCAAAGCATTAGCTAGTCAACCTGGGGTCTGGGAGCCTTGTATAATCATTAATGAGCAAATACAACACAAACACACAAACCGCTCTGCGACTGAACATATAATCCCATAGTCTATCTGGACAACATTGACATTGTATCTGATTGACTTGTACCAAAGGTAGGATCCAGCCACAACAATAGAGACTCTCACAGAGGTTCAGGACCATGTAAAGAGGCAAACACCATTTGGCCGTCTCCACGGGAGCTCTTGTACGGACATTATGGAACGCAGACAACAAAAAGGGCATTTCTAAAACCTTTACGAACAACATATAAAAAAAGCTTCACAGAGCACGTGCCAACAAACAAACATACTGCACTCAGCTTATCATGTAAAAGCAAAATAGATATTGGAATATCTTAAATCAGTTCTTTGCTTGGAGCCTTTATGTCGTTGCTTTGATAGAAATGTAGCGTGAGCATACCAAGCACGAGTAACTCCACTTGGGCCTCATTCTTCCCCTCCAGATCATCAGCGATGACAACTTTACAGAAATACACTCCACTGTCGCCCCACTGCAGCTCCCCGATCCGCAAGTCGGCTTCTGCACAGAGACAGGAAACAAGGTTACATGTACAGTAAGAGGTGAAAGGTGACAGATCAGGGTCAGAGGTCAATGGTGACCTGATCGTTTGAGACTGACCACATTTAGAAAGTGTGTCAGTATTTAATCATTTGACAGACTCAGAGTGAAAATACGACATAAATGTCAAACTACTGTCATTTATACATTTAATTCTAGCATGTAAATCAAAGGCTGTGGTGAGTTGTGGCCTGAGGATAACTTGTTTTCAGTGGTAGCTAGTTTGCTAACAAGCTTTGATGTTTAGCCTAATACCATTTTAAACATTTAAACGCTCTTCAAACGTTGACCAATTGTGAACATTTGAACACTGTGAATATATGAACATGATTTCTGACGGTGCTCTCTGAATTGATACTCATACCAGTTTGGTGCTAGAATACACACTGGCACTCAAAGAGCAATGTATGAATGCACCTGAAATTTGACACTTTGCACCAAGTGACAGGTATACATAAGGCTAACCTGTATATAACAAATATATATATATTAAACAAAGTAACATTAACTGTACTCCAAGATGCAATATGAATAAAACAATTTTGCACGTCAATGCATCTTTACTTTTTGCTGTAATTAACGACAGGAGGGCATTGTTGAAGGTGATGTGCCCTCCTGACAAGCTCAGATAGAAGATGGGTGTTTCGGTTTGATAAGGAGTGTGGTGTAAAAGGGGTCCATACATGAATAGGCGTGAAAGAGAGAACAGGGGGCTGTGATAATGTGTGCATAGTCTCTATTGTGAGACAAAGACAAAAGAGGGCTATTTAGGGCACAGGAAACTCACAGCACAATCTGCTCTGATTCCTGCTTGGGGACGAATCACACAGTGCAGTCACCAATAATCCTGTAGATCAAGCACTGGCAACAACTCTCTCAATAAGCTCCATGGCTAATAGATGCTCTGTTCCCTAACAGTATGAGTTCAGCTATTTAACAAGGGACAATTCAAAGCCTTCTAATAAAGGATAAGAATCACCACATTACTGTTTATGATGGCGATGTCTCTTCCCTTGTAGTGTTCAGCCAGCGTCATGGAAGGTCCCTGTCCAGAGGCCACAATACGAACTGTGCGGCTGCTATCAGAGCACTCCAGGTGGGACGCAGCACCCAGGTCTGAGGCCTGGACCCCCAGACTCTCTGGGAAAGTGAAGGAGTCCCGCGTGCGGTCGCGGCAGTAGGACTTGTACCACCACTGCACCACTGGGGTCTGGGTGGACGAGGTGTGGTACTGACACGGGAGGACCACGGACTGGAAGAGCATGGCAAACTGCTGCTTCTCCCGCACTGTGACTTGCACGCCATCACACACACAGACTGACAGACACACACACACAGACACACAGAGAATGTGGGAAAATGAAGAGGGAACAAAACCGTAAAGCAGCTGTGGTTGATTGTCAGCCGACAAAATCGGTGCATTCCATCATTGTACCGATGTGCAAAATGCTCAATACATTTGCACAGCTACAAGTCTTGTGTAAGTCTTGTGTAAGGCTTCTGGACACACCATTGAAATATACAGAGGGAAATGCAAATGTTGCTAAGAGATACAAATGTGTGCAGTTAAAACACAGCATAGTCTCAACCATGAGAAGCACCAGGTTCACCTACATTTCTAGCCAGCCTTCCTCTCTTTCACCTTGTTCATAGTAAAAGTGTGTGTGTGTGTGTTTGGGGCTGATTCATGAGTGGGAGATTACATCTAGCAGAGCAAAGATTCATGGAATATCAAAACAGTAACAAAGCTCTTGTCTAGCTCAGTGCCAGGGTCAGGGGGGTTAAATTCCACGGTGCGTAGGGGGCTGGGGAGGTCTGAGCCGAGGTAGGGGAGGTAGGGGGTTGTCATCATAAAGGGGAGCAGGGAGAGGCTAAGGCTTGTGGGTGCATTCTGCTGTGTGGTCATGCTAGGTCTGGGTGCGGCAGGAACTCGCTCTAAACATTTCCCAGAAGAGAGGAAATCAAAACAAAGGCAAGCCCACCAGTCCTCTCCTTTGGTCCAATCTGACAAGCATACACTCCCAAGTATATCTGGTTTATCTAAAATTTTTCTGAGTTTCTTCAGGCCCCCTCTTGATGTAGAGGCTCCTGCTCACCAGAACGGTAGTCATCAAGTAGAATCACATGCACTGTCTTAACTTTTATCCCTGATGAGACACTGCACTGCTAGTGTGCAGCTCTCTATTCTACCTTTACACTCGATGTGTCTTGGCCTACGCACCTACTTCTCTAAAGACGCAGACGCAAGGGAATCAATTTATCACAGAAACATCACAAGCAATGCAAGACCCAGCACCAAGCACAAACAGGGCATACACAAACCAAACATACAAAACCATTCATGTCTATACGAAGCAGACAGGTCAGGCAGAAATCATCACTCTGGGAACAAATGAGCATTTGAACTTCTCTGTAGACATTTTGGGAAGTATAAACCTATTAGTGAAGCTGCTTCTGTTTTGACTGAATATATTGTGAAGTGGGTGATCTGTGTTGTCCAGGATCCTCTGAAATTAAGAAACTAATGTATTGTACAATACATTTAGTGATTCAAGATTACATCTAATAATTGAACCAGCCTTCTTTATGATCTTTTCCATTCTGTCATCCTCTTTTGATTGGTTTCCTTTCCAGTCAATGAGGGCATAACTGAGACCACTACCAAGAAAACTGTGATAAAAAAATAAACATGAAAAAAGTGGAATTGTGCTTAATGAGAATAAACCTGTTATGAATTTTTGTTTTTTTTCTGAGATGTTGGATGAAGTGGGGGAGAGAGGGGTGCTGAGAAGGGTGAGGAAGGTGATGGGTAAAGCAATATACTTTCACAGACCATGAGCATAGATATGTGACTGGGCTCCTAAATTCACTAAATTCCTCCCATGGAGCAGCTCTGCTCTTCCCTTTGTCTTCTTGTTCATGGACCAGCCCATTGTTAAGGCTTTTCTCAAAATCTCCCCCCTGTGCCATTAGAGGAACTGAGAGGGGGAGGCGGTCGGAGTCTGTCAACCAATTAGATTGCCTGGTCTAGTCCAGCTGTGTGCGAACAGCCAATTAACAGTTAGAGATTTAAACCTAACCGTTACTCGGTGAATCCCGTCAATTTGGCCTGAGAGCAGCTTCAGATAAGAAGAAACAACACAGAAACCGCCGGACGGGTCACGAAGTCTTACACTGGCTTGTCTCACTTGTCATCTATTCAACGTTGTTGTACTTTCAAGGCTTTCATCAGGTGTGACTCTCTATACCCAAGAGGCTAGGAAGACAGCACGTTTGCCCCAACACTTGCCCTCAGCATAGATGAGATTACTGTTTAACCAGTGTGGTCTCTGGTGCTTCCCTGGTCAAATCTGCCACAGGACGCTCCATGTATCCTGAACACGGTCGGACATTTCCTCCCTGAAGCTGTCACATTTCCTGCCTTTAACTTTTCCCTTCTCATACATTCCTTCAGATTGACTCACTAGCCTAACAACACTGATAAAACCAAATTTGATGACGGCTTTCACTGTAATTTAACAAATGGCTACATTACACAAGTAAAGTAATCCTGTCATATATTTTTGAGGTATATTATATAAAAGTATAGGCCCATATAGGCATAAGGAATATTATGGTAATATCAGAGGAGATAAAGAATACCATGAAGTCAGTCACTAAAGCACTACTGAGCACCACACACACACTGTAAAGCCCTGTAGGAATATTAGTGGTTTCTTTAGCCCCTACTATATCATTCACATTAAATAAGAATAGGGCAAACCATTGTTATAACGGGCTACGTCGTTTGTCTAATGCACCTTAATACAGGTGAATTAGAGTATAAAACCAGTCTGTCACAAGGTACGCCTGATGTAAAACAATACAGAAGACACAATAACGTCCTCTACATAGGGATTGGGGACGCAATAAATCGCTGGCCTGGGATAAGCTGTGAGCGAATTTACATAGGAGCAACCTGTTGCCCGTCCGCTGTTTTTGCAGAGATGATAAAAAACACATTTTTGGGGAGAGTAACACTTACCCAATACTCCGAGTACAAAAGCCAACCGATAAAAGTTCATTTTACAGTCCGTTTTACAGTAATCTATAATAAAACCACATGATGCTACTTCTCGTTGTCCACCGACTGCTGGTGCAACGGGCCAGCAGGAATAAGTCTGCGACTAACGGGACTGTACCACTTTGTCCATGGGAGGGGGGAGTATCAACAAAAAGACAATACTGTTTTTTATATTTTAACACCATCTTATATTTGGACTCATTATATTAAGCACGTATAAATGTAAAACACTAGTAGAGGTATCTAACGTGTACTAGTATTGTACATATTGTCAATTTAAATGTTCTGCAACGGGAAGAATTACCTATTGGACAGGGTAGAGGAGTCAGTTGGGGGGGCAGTTTATTAATAAAATCAGGTCAGACTTGACAGGTCTTTAGGAACTCAAGGCTCAAAAAGAGGTGACAATTTTGCCATGTTTTCCACCAGTTTCTCCCGTTTTATTGAACTCTTTATTTGATTTGTGTTCATCTGTAAAATATATTTCTTACAAAGGAGAATTTCAGTCGGTATACAAAAAAAAACATGAACTCATAAATTATCACTTTAACTAAAGTTCAATTCATCATAAACACTTCCTCTTTACATGAATCACAGAGTTCAAAAGCGCTGACAAACACACAACCTTTTCCCCAAACTAAACAAGCAAACAACAACCACAAAAATTTCACATGTAATACAAAAACAAATACCTCACAAATGATATTAAAGGTCCATCAAAGATTAGAAAAGACCTAATTCCAGGTCAGGTGCAGCTGAGGTACTTTACACTGACTCTGACGGGTGTAGGCAAGAAGAAACCACATGAAGCACTGTTAGTTGAGACTACAGTGGGTTATAGTCAAAGATAATCTAGACATTTGAAATGGTGGAGTCACAATTGTTTCAAGGAGAGAGAGAAACACTAGATTTTGCTAAAATAAAGCTGCCTGAAATGAGGTTTTAATGCAATGCCCAAATTATCAAGCTAAATACATCTCCCTGGAATAAATGTCCACTTTGGTCTGGTATCAACATTGTGTCAGGTGACAATCTAAATGTATAGGGACACAAAACAACGTTTCAGCAACGATAATATATAATTATTAATATATTGATATTGGACTCACTGTCAAACAAACTCACATATAGGTGGATCCTCTGATTGCTTAGGCAACATTTAGTCATTAGAAAATACATTTATTCAAGGTTATACATGTTGACAGCATTTACACCTTCCTCAAGAATAGTAGCCGCAGACTGAATAATGAAACGATATGAAAATTCAGGAGTAGCAGGTTACCAGGAGGCTAGCCTCTTCCTAACTCCAGTCAGGAGTGATTAATGCTCTCAGTCAACTGTGGAGAGGCCCTGAGTGATGCATCCCTTATAGCCCAGGTGGTGATGCTGTTAGTGACATGGGATACATTTAAATAAGGCAATGAGGCACCTGTGCAGGGACCTTTGGATATGAAAAGACCTCTCTTCCATATTCAATGAGGTTCTGATTGGTAGATATTAAAATTCGTCCTTGCACAAGTAGGATGCCTGCAAACCGAGAATTCCCAACGTCACAGGAACAGTTGTCAGTAACGTTTTGCTCTGAATGGCGATCAAGGACAGGATGACTGCTTGCTTCTGCATACGCTGACGTTTGTAAAAAAAAAAACTTATTTTTATAATACACTGTTTCTGTAAAATCATATTATTACTACATCGACAGTTTGTGCTAAGTGCTAAGGCAAATATGACATCTAATGTTGCTGTTCCATTCAGGTCAGGCTAAATGAGTTAAATGTTAGCGCCATATAGTGACTAGTGAGGTCACGTCAGTGGCTGGAAGGCAAGACAATTATGGTGTAGCCTAATTTGTGTTGTCCAGCATATCTCCAAGGTACCTGTAGCCTATCCAAAAGCCTGGTTTCTAAATGATATTTGGTGCATTAATACCTCATTCAGTAACATGACACGTCATATGAGTTTCTGTACCATTGTAATCAAGATGATCACTAATGCTCTGTTAGCGATCACGACTGCTACGATAATCACGTTGGTCATCAAGGCGATCGCGACTGCTACGATAATGATCACGTTGATCGTCAAGGCGATCGCGGCTGCCACCATAGCGATCACGTTGGCCATCCAGATCACGTCGGACTTCAGCATTGTTGCCCTGTCCATTAAGCCTCTCTTTCTGACTATCATAA
>OOFE01045572.1:0-34240 GCA_900323365.1 Monocentris japonica | reverse complement strand
AAAATATAAATCTTATGTAGTTGTAAGTGTATGTGTGTGTGTGAGTGCAAAAGAGGGGCAGTGTGTGGTGCTTGGTGGGGGGCCCTGGTGAGGTCAGAGTTCACAGTCCTGATGGCCTGAGGAAAGAAACTCTGTCTCAGTCTCTCTGTTTTGGCAGCGTAACTGCGGAGGCGCTTGCCTGACCGCAGCAGCTGAAACAGTCCGTTGTTGGGGTGGTGAGGATCCTTCATGATCCGACAGGCTCTAGTTCTGCACCTCCTGGTGTATAGGTCCTGCAGGGAGGGGAGGGGAGTGTAGTTCCAGTAGTGTGCTCAAGTGAAACACAAGGCCTGTGAATGTATTTCCATGCATTCCCTCTTTTCTGCTTTGACATTATAGGATGTGTTGAGATCATCCCACTACTGTCTGATGAGTTTGAATGCCAGCGGGCAAATCTGGTATTAGAAGAAAAGTGAAAAGAAGGTGTGGGAGCTCGTTGATGCTTTGTTTTGAGATGCAAGGACAAAGAGGCCAATATGCTGGGTGTTGATGTTAGAGCATGTAAAACAAGAGTGATGAACTTGTGAATAGATCTGAGAAGGTGAATGTCCTGGTGAAATACTTTTGAAGAGAAAAGATATTTGAGGATACTCAAATATACTCAGTCTCTTCTGGTACACCAGATTTCCTGCCACCTTCGTGAAAGGGAAGATGAGTTTGATGGCTTTGAAGTGTTAAATTTGTTATTGTCTCTGGAATATCATTTTTTATCTGAGAAATGTCATTAAAGAAGTGGAGGTATTGTCACCAGATGTGGTGACCAATTACAATGCATGAAATTTAAAACCTCATGGTAGCATGAAGGTATAAAAGGACAAAGTCTCTGGACACGGATCTCTGGTGATCCCATCCATCTGAAACACACAAGCCTATTTGAAAGAGCCTTACCAAGATTTTGAGTTTTTGGCCTTGGGAAGAGAAAACCCATATGAGTGGAGAGAGGCTTGTGCAATCTGGTCAGCATTTTGGCCATCGACTTTGTGCAACATCAAGGTGCCTCACAGGTAATTGCTTCCACCTTGAATTGGGCCTACAGCTGCTGAAAGAGGAACTCTTAGAAATCAGGTCAATTCACAAATTCCTCTTGCTAGCCTCAACAATAGTTTTCAATTACAGTCAATGGTGCAGTGTGCCTTGAAATCAAATCTGGCTTCATTTGGGACGATTGAAGGATCACTTTCTGTTTGCAAAGCTTACTTAAAGAGCTTTAGCTGGATAACCCATTCCATGATTTCTTGCAGATTGCGACTAATTAAGCACAAGAGAAGGTCTGTGGCTCGAAACATTGTTTTTCCACATAATCATGAGGCACCGAGGATATCACTGTGCATTAATGATTGTTTTACAAGTTTTGGCTTGTATCTTCTACTAGGTATCTTCTACATAGGCTGTTCCTAGTATTATCTGATATATGGGGAGGCTATGCTACTCATAGTCTGTTTAATTGTGTAGGGCTGCACAGCACGGTAATTCTTATTCAGTAGAATTAAGTTAGGCTCTGTCTGAAGTTGAATTGCAAGTGCTCCTTTGCAACTTATTAACCACACAAAGTATTGCCGAAACTTATGGATTGTTTACATAATTCGTCATATGTGCTTGTTTCAGGAGTTGACTTCACGCTCATGTAGCTTCTCTCATCTTACACAAATAAGATAATTTATGTAGTTTGGGTGATACAGATACCACAGTTGCGTAGCATGTGAACCACTGCATGTGAACCACTCCACAGTTATGTTCAAAGCACATAGGATTCTTTCTGTCTAAGACAGCCTCTATTGGCCACTATAAGGCCTGTGAGACGTGGCTGTTTTCCATGCTCCTCCAGCCCAGCCCACCATAGCTCCAGCTCTCTCCCACCTCTGAAGTTCTCTTCTGGGGAGACTTGGAAAGGCAACCTCCTTCCCCACCCTTGTTCAGCCTGGATGTTTTTTTTCCTTACTCTCTCCTTTTCTCTCTTTTTTTAATGCCAGTCTCATTCTTAAGCTCTCTCTCCCCTTTTCTTTGCCTTTTTTACAAGGTCCCTCCAGGCCTTTCCTTTGGCCTGGCTCCAGGACAGTTGCTAAGTAAATCACTCAGTTGGCAGGGGTAGGAAGGGACCAAAGAATTCCACACAATCCTGAGCCCTCTCTCTCTCTCTCGCTCTTTCTCTTTCTCTCTCTCGCTCTTTCTCTTTCTCTCTCTCTCTCTCTCTCTCTCTCTCTCTCTCTTTCTCTTTCTCTCTCTCTCTCTCTCTCTCTCTCTCTGTTCTCACCTTCTCACGCCCTTCTGTTCCTTGTGCAAAAAGAGTCGTAAAGGGGGAAAGGATGGATTCGGTCTTCTTTGGTGTGCAGGGAAGAAGAAATGTTTTGAGATTTGGTGTGTGTGTGTGTCTGTTGGGGGGTGGGAGGTGCGGTTCTGGCAACCATGTGTTGGTCCGACTGCTTTGCAGCGGCTGCAAGCAGTGCTACCCAATCCACGTTTTCCACCCTCTCTCTATTGTTGAGGGGGGAAAAAATTCAATCCACAAGCCTTGTGCCCCATTTAACTTTTTCGCCCGGTCTCAACTAAAGCTGATTTTTGCCCAGACTCATTATAGCCCCAAAATAATTACCGGTGAGGCCAATTCTTGCTCACTCATGCATGGAATAATTGGTCTGTTAAAAAAAGAGGAAGGGGCTCCTAAATTTAGCCCCATATTCTTGGCTCTTTGTTTGCAGCTTGAACCACTTGCACACTGTCTGTTGTAGTCCTCCCCCTCTTCCTCATGTGGTCCATAGCTGCCCCATGTGGGATCATTTAAAGATCTCTTGGGTCGTCCCATGATGGTTCACAGGAAAGGGGGGGTTTGGAAGCCAACATTAAACTCCACTCCTCCACAGGTGGTGATGGCCCCACATGAACCACCAGTGGTGTTTGTTGATAACTACATCAAGCTCCTGGCCGACGGCAACCCAGAAACCTTCCAGAAGATTCTGGACATGAAGGTCGGTTGGAGTGTTTTAATTCTCGCTCCCTCCCTTCTCTCTCTCTCACACTGTTTGTTTCTCTGCTGTCACCTGTTTTCATGTTTTCGCCATCCCCCTATTTTGCACGTTATGTTGTTACCTCTGTGATGTGAGCTGTGATCTCATTTAGAGCTTTTGATGTCTTCCCCATTGTCTGCTGGTTTGATCATTTTCGCTGGCCTGTCATACTCCTCTAACAGGAGGCTTCATGGGCTCCCTCTGTAAAGTTTGTTGATGCTCTGTGAATTTCTACCTTGTCTCAACTTTCTTCTTTGTGTGTGTTTGTGCGCATGTATGGATGTGTAGGGTCTGAAGCGCAGTGAACAGAGCAGCATGCTGGAGCTCTTCAGACAGAGGCTGCCCACTCCTCCCTCCGGAGCTGAGAGTGGCCCCTCTCTTTCCTTCAGTGCCCCCACCCCTGAGCAGGAGTCCTCCCGCATCCGTAAACTAGAGAAACTCATCAAAAGACTGTGAACAGCCACACACACAGAGCGCAAAACTCAAAAAGGCTGCAGGCTGGATTGGTCGTACCTGTCTTGCCTTCAGTTATTCATCACAAAGACTTTATCATTTATCAGGAAAACAGAAAGAGCAAAAAGCTGACTGCTTGAGTTTTCTTGCTGACAGTATGAACCCCAAGGCGAAGTTGCGAAGTTGTATTATGAAGAAACTTCCTCAACTGCTGCATGCTGTTGGTACATATACTGTCATTGTTATTTACTTCTGTAATTTCCCACCTTTGTCATGACACTAATGTCTGAGCTGTGTTACACTGTAAAATCTGCTGTACATCATACACTAGTTGTAAACTAAAAACTACTCAGAGAGCCACTGGCTGCTACTCTGGAACATATCTGATCCAGGATTACAGACAGGCAGACCTTAATTGAAGTGACTCTTCCCCCCTGTACCTCTAAGATAGCCATGGTGTGTCTCAGCTATTTTTATTTCAAGCAGAGGATACTGGTTTGCAATTTGCATGCATCTCTGTCACCCTTTAAAGTGGACATATGTCATAGGGATGGGCAGCTTTAGTGTGAATGGTGTCCCACAATGCAATGTGACTCCAGGTTCAGAGCTCCCAAGTCTAGGACAAAGAGGATCTTTTGGATTCCCTTCATCCTCAGTTAGACACGAGGCTGGATTGTCTTGGCTTTTGAAACTCCCTCTAAATTGATGTGGAAATTAGAAACAGCTAGGGAAAGTGAAAGTGTGAAAGTGTCTGTATGATTTGCTCTATCTTTAAAATAGTTCAAATTAATATTTAGTAAGTACGTCCTTGTGGTTTGTACTGTCTCTTTTGCATTGACATAGAAACAGCGGATTTGTTTTAGTGTAAGAAACAGACAGACATACTGTCCATCTATCCATCCAACAGCACGTATTGTGTGCTGTTTGAATCCTCATAGGGCCCCTTGAGAGCTCCTCTATAATTTGATGAAGAAAATTGAATTCGATCGTTAAAATGTGCTGAGAGAAAAAAAAAAAAGTATCACCTGGCTTGTCTTGACACTTTGTCAAGCTCTTCCTGTGCCAGGCTAAGCAGCCCCTTCATATCATCTCAGCAGTGTCAAATGCTTCTCAGTCTTCGGAGAGATCACGTAAACCCAAGATTTGAGGTGTGTTCTCTAGTTTGGACTGTCTGATAACTTATGTAGATGCTTGGAGTGCAGATCAATTAAATACATACTGTTATAATTTCATTCAGTGTGCACATTCCTGCCTTCTGTTGATTCAAAATGTTACTTATTTGTGTCGTCTGAATTCTATACTACATAAGTTGTTGAACACTATTAAAGCTTTGCCATAAGTCATCTGTGCTTTGTCGAATTATTACTTCAATCCTTTGCACATGTTTTGCACAATATCCGGAAAAAATAATTCAATCTGACTTTCATCACGGACAAGGTTTTATTTTGAATGAGGAGCTGGAAATGTTCCCGTGTCTCGTCCTTGCCGCTAATCCTTTCCCCCAATCAGCAGCGAGTAAATGCTTTAAAAGGCGTTTCCTTTCCTATATTTCTGGAAAAACAATGAGACCCTTTGAGAGAAGAGAAATTTGAAGACAAGCAGCGGGCGGGACACCCTGAAATCCTTTCTCCAGTGACACCATTGGGATTAATTAACTTTGTCAACTGAAAAGTGGACGGGATTTCTCTGCTTCCCATTTAAAGTTTTACAGTCAAGTTAGGCTATGTTTTAATATTCTGGACTTTCAGAGTAAAGGGCACGTGATGAATTTAATTCAGGTGTTTTTAGATTAGTTTAGGAAGTCTGGATTAGCTGCGGTCGAGGAACTGAACTGCCAACCGGTTGATGAACTTCCCAGCGGGCAGCCGTGCATGCTGTCCGCGGAGAGGTCGGTATTAGCACCCGGGGGGGCCTCGTAACAAAACAACGAAACCCGGGGACTGAAAAAACACACACACACTCACACACACACACAGGAACTGCAATCTGGAAGTTCTTTCGTAATCCACATCCTTATCGTCGCTGGGGTTTAGTAACTTTTAACCAGAAATGGTGGGCAGGTTGAACTTGCCAAATGTATGTGAAGGAGATTCACTGGACATGAGCTGCAGGGCTGAACGGGGTCTGGACAGCCCGGACTCCGGGTTACCCCCAAGCCCCAGTCCCAGCGCCTGGCTGCTGCCTGTGTGCGTGGATAAAGCCGGGGGCATGAGCCCGGTGTCTGAAGACGAGGGTAGAGGCTCCCTGGTAGGTATCGCTTTTTGGTTATATTCAGTCATGTAGGTCAATTTAATCAGAAACTGTTAACTATGACCTCCTGAGGCAAACACCCTCCAATGTAAACAAAAATAAATTATTTTAATTAAAATATATAGCCTATATTCATGTAACATAAGTTTATAGTACTTACTATGATGTATACTATGAATTTATCTCAGTGTGTTAGACTGCCCAAATAGATGGGTAACTCGATACCCGCAAATAAAAGGGTGCGTAACCTGAGTTTAGGTGGGTTCCCCATACATCCCTGGTTGCATTGCATCAGAATATATACGGAGGAAGATGTCACAGACATTGTTGTTGTCTTTTAGCACATCTTAATGCTGTTATTAACTCCGAATGACACGATAGCGCCCTTTTTGTTTTACTGAGTCACTACGACCCAAATGCTGATTAAAGGTCTGTTAGGGACAATACCACTTTTGGCAACTCTTGGAAGGCTACGTGTCTCGGCCAATTGGGGAAAGTGGGTCACGTAAATACTAAATGGGGCCAATGAGCACTTCACCAGTATTAGCTCCTTATGTGTTGACTGTCGGCTGACTTTGTATTGCAGGTTCCTGTTTTACCTATCGAATCTTTTCCCCAGCGGCAACCGCTGTCCTACGGGGAGGGAGTAACACTTGATCCATTACCGCCCAAGGAAATAAGGTCTGTATAACATGCCCTGTTCTGTTTTGTATTACTGACCTCCATTGTGAGGAGAGAGATCATTCATCCAACAACTCATTGTCTTAGCACACCGGGTGAATATGGAGTTAGCTATGGTGTTTTTGCTTTAATGTACATCAGGCCAGTCAACAACTAAGATAACATAATGGTAACTTTATTTGTTAAAGACTTTTTTCCTAAAGCAAAGTCGACATTGTTTCACCATCAAAGCAAACAAGACAAGCACAGAAGATGACAGTGGCAAAAGCAAAGACATAGTCACAAGGGCCGGAGGGAATGGGGACCATGGTTTAGGGTACATATGGACTATTTTCACTTCATTGTGCTCCACTAAATAAACAGTCATGAACACCTCCCCTCCCCCCACAGATACATCTCATCTGTGCGCTACGACTCAGAGCGCCACTTCATCGAGGACGTAGCCCTGCAGCCGTGGGGCCAGGGCCTGGAGCACTGCAGCCAGACTGTCATGGCTCTGCCCCACAGCACCTGGCGCCGCTACAAGACACAACTTGACTTCCAGCCTCGCCAGCGGGCCCAGCGTTTTCAGAGTACCACTATCATCTACCCCAAGCAAACCCATGCTGTCTACGCCACAGAGCTGAGCTACGACTGCCACCGACTAACCAGACGCTTCCTCTCCAGTGTGGAGCTAGAGGCGGCCAACTGCAGACCACTACCTCAGTGAGGGGATGCAGGTGGTTGGGGACAGGTCATTCCCATGGCCCCTACTGGCCCCCAAGGCTGACTGTCGTGGACCTGTCATGGACAGGAAGCCTTTGTGCTGCTTGACTGTCAAATAGCAGAGATGTCAAGGACTGACGTGAACGTGTCATTAAATGCTTTAGCTTGTAGCTAGTTTCAAGGTTTCCAAAGGCTCATTCATATTGGATTTGCTTTAATAGGCTGTTTATTTGTAGACTGGACTCACATGGACCGAGATGAAGAAGAGGAGGACTAACATGGGGAGGATAGAGTATGTCCTATTTCCCTTCTGCAAAATCACTGTCACAGAATAGGCAGAATAACATAAAGTTGAACAATGAGACTCCAATTCTAGATGACTGTAAAGGAAGGAGTAGTGTTAGAACTGCGAACCTAGGATATGGTTCAAGGAAACTATTATGTTAGGGGGTGGAAATGCAATGAACAAGTTAAAAGTGGTGCTTGACTTTCAATGCAGGCTAAGGGTTCACCAAGTGAGACTTAGGTTTGTATCCATACAGAGGGTGTGGTGAAGATGCTGTACACATGGTTTGGCCACAAACGGCCTCTTCCCAAATCACAGGGTATTTGGTATTTCTGCACGACATTAACATGGGCTGAGGCCTGCCAAATCTTTTTGGTCACTGTTTATGGCTCTAATTCATGTGCTATATTATTCAGATCATGGGAACTTTTCTGTTCATTTGGATGCACAGGTTGCTGCATACTGAAGAAGTAGATTGTATAGATGGAATGTGAGAGTGTGGGGTTTTACTGAGAAGTGGATAGTATTTTGGTAAGTAGCATTCAATGGCTTGATTCAGTTCAAATGTATGTATTTATTTTCTGGACTTGTATGATCTGAGAGTTCATCAGCTGATTAACGGGTCTCTGCAATCTTGTCAGGGGACGTATTTTTGTGATGCCTTATTGATGTACCTATTGATGATTCTGAACTTAAGCTACTTATTTAGTGCAAATTTGAAATAAACTTTTAATTAGTTCATTATAACAAGTGCTTTTTTCTTTTTTGAGCGGGTAGTCCCTCATTTTTTTTTTTTTTTTTTACCAAACATGAAGTCAGACAGAATCTGTCTTGGTTCTCTGGGTTTTGGAAGGTTGTTCACATTTACAGTCTAACATGATGACAAGAGTTGTTTTGAGCGTAGTGATGCTTCTATGCTCTCTAGTGGGCAGAGATGGAAATACTTACACTAAAGCTTGATTTTGTTCTGGAATACAGTAGATTTTGTGTTTCAAACCAAATTTCAACAGTATTTATTATTTATTTAGATGCTCATTTTTAAAATTTTCTGCTGACTTGGCAGTAACAGTGGGGAGAGAGTGTAAAGCTGGGAGAGGGGAGATGACATGCAACCAAGGTGGTGGGCTAACTTCAAATTCATGTGATGCATGATGAGTCCACACGTTATATTCCGCACAGAGCCCCAAACGTTTACTGAAGTGTTGTCTGGGATGATTTTTCTATCTGTCAATGTAAAATGATTTGATGATTACTGAAAACAAAGTATAAAGCCCAAGTCATGGAGCTGAAGTGTATATGTGCTTATTGGGTGAAAATGCTTTTGGCTTATACTGATCCTATATAGTGCAGCTAACCAGTAAAACATTAACTCTGTTGTGCCAAAAGGCTCTAAGAGTCTGTATAAAATTACTGTAGCCATGCTGCCCTCAACACTATTTAGCACTAAGTAGTGGTAGTGCTTCCTCCTGTTTCTTCAGGCTCTCTACACCTGGAGAAGGGATTATCTAGAACACCCTCCCACCCCAGGCTGTCCTGACCTGGGTGGGGTGTCAGAGGTAGGTATTGGGGAAACCTCTTTTGCCATCTCCTCTGTGTGTCTTTTCTCTGAGGTTATATGGCACAAGGTAAATTGTAGATGAACTCACTTCTTACCTTAGTCCAACCTCTTGGTATTTTTTTGTGCTTTCTCTGTACATCTTTCTTTTATCTTTGGAGCTTCCTCTGTGGATTTAGCAGACCAGATAAAGGAGATTCAGCTATGGCCATTTAGTGCTCTGTATCTAAAAAATAAAATGGTTTAATATAAATTAACTGTTTGGATGGAATTCACTAGTCTCATTATATGAGTGTGAACATTTGTCATTCATTAAGCCAGCAAAAACATAGCTAGCATATCTGCACTGAACATTGAATGTGTTGCCGTGGCACACAAGTGCACACAAAGTCTGTGGTTTATTAATAATGAGTCCTTTTACTTCAGCAAACTATTTTAATTCCACACAATGAATTCAGCATTCTTTGCTTTTGTGTAAACTTATGTAACCATAAATGCATGTCTGTATGGTTACATGTGTCTGAAACAAGAATGCCTGTGCTTTTCACTGCAAATTTAGCTTTTATAGAACATCTGCATTTTTACACATGCATGTCTAATTGCTGCCCCAAAAATATTTGTTCCCCACAGTTATACATGCATTTCTCTCTGACTTTTTATTGATAATTGGAAACAGGCAAAATTACTTCAGGAAAACACAAATGAAATCCAGGTTACAACCTAATTAGTATGTTAAATAGAACCATGACGTTTTGCAATTACACTACAGTTAAACTACAAAATACTACACTTTCCAAATGGAAGCAAGTGAGGGACTTCAAAACAGACAATAATGTTCAAGTTTACTGTTCATGAATGCCTCTGACTTTAGTTGGTCTTGATATTTATTTTCAGCATTTTCATACTTAGATGCACTACTGAGTTATCCGTTTGAGTTTATATTTTACATTGAACAAAACTATGTAATGTCATTCAAAAGCGATTTTTCATTTTGTTAATTTATTTGAGATTAAAATATTGTTTGTTACACTTGACTACATGTATTTCCTTGTTGGTGATGTCAGGACTCAGGAGGTCGTAGATCAGGTCTATCACAAAAGCCAGAGTTCCTAATAATTAAATGAAGTGGCTTCAAGCTTTCTGCTTAGCAAGACAATTTGATTTGGTTAGCTATCCCTTCTGCCATTTTTTTTAGAAAGAGCTGTCTCTATTTGCAAAGTCCTTGAAATGCCCATATCCTTTCTCTCTGCTGTCGCAGTATATCTAATTTGACCCCTAACCTTGATGTTTGTGTTTGTTTTTCTTTCCTATTTTACTTATTTCCTTTTTACTTGTTCATGCTCAGATATAATTTGTGTTAAAATGCTCAAAGTGTTGTATTTTTGGATTCGATATTTGAAAAACAGATTTTCTATTGTTTGTGGCCGTTGGAATTTGATTCAATATTTTTTTTTTAAAAAAAACACATGAAAGCTGACATGAATGGTATCTAAAAGTGGGAAGCTCGTATCTACCGTTTTCCCACATAACATGAATGCAGCATTAGACTGCTGCGTGCAGTGACGTACAGTACAATGTTATTAACGGCCTTGTTTTAAAACATTACACGGAATTGTATAAATTAATTTATTTAGATTTCACAGTATACATCTTTATTTTATTTTTATGTGAGGATTCTGAAATAATTAAATCCTAAAAACACGTCGCATTGTATTATGCAGTATGGTTCAAAGGTCATTTGAAAATCGTCATGCTCACGTCAAGATTTTCTCCGCGTGCTTTGTGTTTGGGTTAGGGTCCAGGCTCCTAATCTGGATAGTTTAGTCTGTATTTACTTATTGTACTTTCAGGGCGCTATCTGGTTTTGCTAGTCATAGTAAGACTATGGTAAGAAGTCGTAGTATATTGCAGAACATATGTTAATCCCTAAACGGAGCTGAACTCGGATATTGAGCTAGCTAGCCATGCTATCTGCTTAACGTTGCTGGTTGAGATAAATGAAAATGTCCAATCCCAGTATCATGGATCTGTTCGAAAAGGGGAAAGTCCTGAAAATATGTGCCCCAATGGTTCGCTATTCAAAGTAAGTTTAATCAGTACTCTCCCTCGCGAGCTCACCTTATTAACCTTCACGTTCTTATTTACAACAACAGCTCGAGTTAAAGGAGGAAGTAGGGTAACATTTCAGCTAGTTATCAGCATGCATTATTGTGTAATAACCTTCCATGTGTATTTTCCTTTTCTAAGTTTTTGATGTCATTTAGTTTCTCTTCCTAAATTCAATTGGGTCTTTTTGGCTGGGGTGGGGCTGGGATGTCGCTTTTATAAGCTCACTCGCAGTTTTTTATTTTGCTTTTCTTAAATCTTACGTGGTTTATTATCAGTGTGTATTTACAAATTAACTTATATGAAAAAAAAAATAATGGGTCATGTGCTACTATCGTTTAAATTGGTCTGAATCACAAGTGGCATTACTTTGCCTCTCTTTCGTCGTTGTTGTTTTCCATTGTCAGTTGACAAATAAAACTCTTTATGAACAGTCGTGCTGCAGGTCGGACGTTATCTGGACAGTGATGATTCCCCCAGTTACTGCCAGTAGGGCAGCTCCGGGCTTTACATTGTTGTATTACTTTAAACACTGGAGTCTGGTTTCGAGCGGCTGCTTTGCTCTAATGGGTCACATTTTGGCTGCCACTTTTACCAAGATGTTCTTCCAAAAAGTCTGTAACTAGGAAGTATTTGTTCACATTGATTTAAAACTCTGGAAGTTGAACAAATTGCATGGTAACTGAGGCGTCTTTGGATGTTCATTATTGATGACAATCCCTTCTGCTATATGAGCCAAGTGCTTTCCTCAAATTATGATGTTCCTCTTTGAGAAAATGGCGTAGTAGATGAGTAAGTAAATAAGTAAAACTTTATTTATATAGCACTTTTTTTAACAGAGGTTACAAAGTGCTTTACATCAGCAAAGATACAGAAAAAGGAAAACATAGACACAGAAGACATACAAAGAAAATACATTCAAAAGTACATACAAACACAACCGTTATACAAACACAGAACGCTTTCAGCAATCAGCCACCGCCCAGAGCACACCATGAAATTAAAGAAAGGCCTCCTAAAAAAATGGGTTTTTAACTGTTTTTTAAAGCAATCAACAGACTCAGCTGATCTGATGGGAAGAGGGAGATTGTTCCAGAGTCTGGGTGCCAGAACAGCAAAAGCACAGTCACCTTTGGTTTTTAGTTTGGCACGCGGTATAGCCAACAGGTTTTGGTTGGATGACCTAAGTGACCGCTCGGTGGTGTAAGGGCTTAGTAGCTCGGAAATGTAGGCAGGAGCTAAGCCATGTAGTGCTTTAAAAGTGATTAAAAGAATCTTAAAATCGATCCTGAGCAGAACAGATTGAGTAGATGTCACACAGACCAAATGTATACATCACTTAATTTCAAAATATTTTTGTAGCACTAGAAAACATGTAAAATGGCAAAGGGTGAATACTGTTTAGAGCATCTGTAGCATTTTACTATGCGTATTTGTTGGCCTTATTTCAAATGTGTTCCACAAAATGCGCTGCTATTCTGCATTGAACGTGAGGCAGGGAAGGTTTGCCTACTATTTACTGTTAATTAATTATTTCTCCTCAGGCTGGCATTCAGATCCTTGGTGAGGAAATATGACTGTGACATTTGCTTCACCCCAATGATAGTTGCTGCTGATTTCATGCGATCTGTCAAAGCCAGAGACAGTGAATTCACTACCAGTGAAGGTGAGTAGCCACATTGCAGTATGAGTAGCTATAGTGCACTACCATGAGTAGCCATAACACCACTCCTAGAGCATAGCAGTTTATTTTCATAGGGAGCCAAAGTCGAATGTCATCCCCACCGGGCTCTGGTTCACGCCTGTCTATTCCACCATATCATAGATTACTTGATATAAGCAAACTACAAACCGTGCGATTCCCATTCTGACATATGTTACAAAACAAAGTGATATTTATTCCTCGGCCTGATTTCGGTGGAATTGATAGAATTATGATTAAACGTATTTACATTTACCACACTACACTACACAGTATCGGTTCGATATGAAGAAGGCACAACTTCCTAGTTTTGAATTTTCCAAATACGTAGCAGGGAACTTTCCATGCAAAGCTAACATTTTGACTTGGTATAGAAATGATTGATGGCAGTCTGGAACAAAGCAAGACATCACTTAGCTTGCTAGTGAACCTACTAGCTAATGGAGCACCATGAAAATTGTCTTTGGCTTATGAACACTGTCACCCACCAAAAAAAGGCGCAATAATTATGGTACACTCCTTACAGTGAATAGAGGTCATTTCATGGGCAATGTAGTTCCATAACCCTCCTTTACCCTTAAAAGTTACAGAATGTCCACGTGTCACAATTGCTTATGTACTGTAACTATGGGTGCTGCAAGATGATTTTCAACACAATCTATTGCTTTGTTTAGCTGATATAAGATGTGTCCTCTGTGTCTATTGAAAATCGCGCCCCACCTAGTGGACCTGGTTACCCTAGACTAGTGTGCACTTTTGGGTAACTTCCACTTCAGCTCCTTATTCCTTCACACCAAAATGTGAATGTTGCTGTACAATAAGGGTGTTAGTCACTGTGAGGCTCTGTACACACTATCACTATTCTGTGTAATGATGATGCCAAGTGTTGACCACTATTCCTTTCTCTATCTCTTAATCAGCTGACCGGCCCCTGATAGTGCAGTTTGCTGCCAGTGATGCCCAAACTCTGGCCGATGCGGCCTGTGTGGTAGCACCTTTCTCAGATGGAGTTGATCTCAACTGTGGCTGTCCCCAGAGGTGCAGCTAGTGACAGTAGGCCCTGATCCATTTTGGCCTCCAGTTTCTTATTACTTGGTTGTTTTACCATTTTAGTTTTTGAATGGATGAAAAACTCACAGATGGATTGTTTGATGTTGCATTACTCATACAGTAGGTGTTGATAGGATATCACCAGGGATGCATTTTGTTTTAAATGTATTACCCATTTCCCAGTAATTTTCTCCCAGTCTATTCTCCTAAACAGTCCTGAGTTGGTGGCATTGGTATTGGGTATTAGAAGAAACCCCTAGCTCCCTTATCACCTCTCCTAATCCTTATGAATTCAGTTTGTCTAGATTGTTTTATCAGGTTTGTTGTATGTGTTTTCAGGTGGGCCATGTCAGAAGGGTATGGCGCATGCCTTATCAAGAAGCCTGAACTGGTGAAAGACATGGTCAGACAGGTCCGAAACCAAGTGGACAATCCTAACTATACAGCTTCCATCAAAATAAGGTAAACAGTGGAAAACACTTCTAGTTTATACCTGCTCATTTGAATGTACAAAAAAGTCCCAAGTTGTGTGTGTCAGCTCAAAATACATCTTACTTTATTTTAAAATAAACACATTCAAGGAACTAATTCACTTGTGTCTGTCGTTATGGCTTGCTATTGCAAACACTTGAAATACATCTGTCACACCTGCAGAATTCACAATGACCTGAGGCGAACGGTCGATCTGTGCCAGAAGGCGGAGTCAGCCGGTGTGTCATGGATCACAGTCCACGGCCGCACAGCAGATGAACGCCACCAGCCAGTCCACTACGATGCCATCAAGACAATCAAAGACAGTGTATCGGTCCCCGTCATCGCCAATGGGGACATGAAGTACCGCCGCGATGTGGAGTCCATTCACCAGATTACTGGTGTTGACGGTAGGTTTGTTTTTTAACAAAATTGCGTTCAATAGTGTATTGAAATATGTTATACTAGCTTTTTTTTTTACGCTTAAGTAACCCTACATTACGTCAATGGCATTCAAAATGTGCAGTATTCATGTGACACATGCGCAAATAAGAGTATTCCAAATTCATTTGTCTTCCCTTATTTTTCTTCTGCTGGTTTGCTTTTAAGGTGTGATGGCTGCACGGGGGTTGCTAGCTAACCCTGCTATGTTTGCTGGGTATGAAGACACCCCTTTGGAGTGTGTATGGGACTGGGTGGACATTGCTCTAGAGCAGGGCACTCCATTCACCTGCTTCCACCATCATCTTATCTACATGCTGGAGAGGGTTAGTTCCCAGCCTGAAAGAAAAGTATTCAATTCTCTGTCCAGTACCTCGGCTGTAATAGATTACCTTCACAACACATACGGACCAGTACAAAATCTGGGCACATGAATGTATAAAGTGCGATTTTTGATTTTAGCATATTTCTTTGTGACAAATAAAATTGTAAATGTGTTGTTGGATCACTGGCGTCTGTTGTCTTTAAGGCTACTCATCATTATATTTGTTTTTGTCCTTTTATATTTGTTATATTTTCTCCTGAACACTGACCAACCAGTGCATCCTAAAATAAGTTGGTGACTTTTTAGATTGGGAAACTTTCAGGGTGTATTGAAGGAAGATGAAAGAGGCCAGAGGCTGAGAAGAAACCTTCTTCTGCTTCTGCAGAAGAAGTGCAAACAAGACTAGAAAAAGCATAAGGTGTTTTATCTTCATTGCCAATGTTAGAGGTAGATATCTAACAAGTCAAGAGATCTTATAAAATGCTATCATTGTATTTACTGTGCATCTGTCTGAGCTTTGTGGTCGTAATAAAGGATCTGGTTCAGTCTCTCAAATGGGGAATTGGCATAGATATTAAGCTAACTAGTCACTTTTTTGGTAATATGTTTGAAATAATGCATGGATTCAATTCAAACAGCTGAAGCATTGCAATGGAGTTCCTGATCTTTAGAGGCATAAGAGATCAGTTCAGGTTTTTTCATTATGGTACAGCAAATAGAGATTATGCCAAACACACTGAATTGGCAAGCAGTAAAGAAAGGAAGGGGGATAGAGAGATGTCTCGCAGTTGAACTGTCATAGACCCCTCAAGGTAGCACAAGACTTATACTGCAGATGGCGATATTGACCTTAAATTGGATTGCAATGTGCCCATAAACTCCGGGGAAGAAGACCTCCAATCAGTGAGCACTGAAAGAATCAGCCTCCCTCCCCCTATTCTAACGGCAATCATTGGTTGTGAGATTGCAAGGCGAAATCCCTAAAATCCAATATGAAATGTACTCTTATTGGTCTAAACCAGCCCCTACTCTAGGCGGAAAGAGGAAACTGCGTCAAGCTTGTTAGAGAAAGCGAGACTAAGACCGGACGTAAATCAATGTTGCCTTCGA
Source organism: Monocentris japonica (assembly GCA_900323365.1). Lineage (NCBI taxonomy): Eukaryota > Metazoa > Chordata > Actinopteri > Trachichthyiformes > Monocentridae > Monocentris > Monocentris japonica. The sequence goes on along the minus strand of OOFE01045572.1, from coordinate 18,064 downwards.
AATAAAAGCATGGAATTAGTCACGCCTTAAATAAAATAAGGCTGTATAGATTAAGATTTGTTAATAGGCTATGTGCCTAATAATAACATTCTTTATTTTTACCTTTGCACTTTGTATTATCACACTGGCTGAGTTGTTGGCACTGTTGCCTCACAACAAAAAGGGTTCGATTCCCATCGCCCCAGCCCTTTCCACTAGGGGTTTGAATGCTCTCGCCGTGTTCGTGTGGGTTTCCTCCCACATCTCTCAGACATGACAAGTCAAGGCAGACTGGAGAGTCTAAATTGCCCATAGGTGTGGATGTGAATGTGAATGTGAGTGTGAGTGATTGTCTATCTGTGATGGACTAGCAAGCTGTCTAGGATGTTTCCCTGCCTTCCGCCCAACCCCCTGTGACCCTGAAAAGGATTAAGTAGGTAAAGAAAATGAATGAATCACTGAATGAATGACTTCGTATTACTAAAAAACTGTGGAAGAAATATTCACGATATGGGCTTTATTTTGAAGGTTGTCACCGGAAGCCGTATTCCTTATTCTTTCGGCACTGGCAGGACGCGTTACACTGGTGAAACAGGAAGTTACCTTTTGCACGTTTAGTCTTATTCTCTTTTAGTTAACGATTCAGTGAATTGCTGGTAAGTTGCATGTTTTTATGTTTGAATTGCTACGTGAACTGACTTATAAACCCTTTTAAAATGTTTTTGTTAGCCGTTAAATTCCTGATTTTAAACACGGAGAGAAGATGAAAAAAACATCCATGCTTTATTGCGAAGGCTTGCGTCATTTAATTTGCGTAACGTTAGGTCAATAAATGTTCATGTTGGTGATTATTTGAACGCCGGTGCTTCACGATGTCACATAGCAACCTAACACGTTTGACCAGGTAACTTCAGCTTCTACGGTTAGCCAGCTCAATGTTAAGCTATGTGAACTTTGGACAGAGTGGTTAAGGTGCTTAAGTTATCACTTTGACTAAACAGTAACTGCATTGTTGTCCAAGTAGGAGTAAGCTGCATTGGTAATATCCACATATAACGTTACTGCTATAGAGCTAGCCGGCTGCCTGAGCTGATATCATGTTCAAATATAGTTAACTTAAGTGTTAAACCAGTCCTAACGAGTTATCTCCTCAAGTTTAAGTTCACTCCGTGTCTAGTTAAACTACTTCGATGCATCATTTTCTTTACAAGCACTTGCTGGAGATGACATTGCAGTGGACTGCTGTGGCCCTCTTTCTCTATGTGGAGATTGGCATTCTCCTCATCCTCTGTTTGCCCTTCATCTCAGCTAGGAGGTAGGCTACAATCACTCAAAATGCTTTGTGTGTTTAATGTCTTTGCCTTCAGCTTTGGCTTAGCAGAACATGTTCCTCGAAAACGGTAAATCAAACAATAAAGCAAGGTGTAGGCATTAATGTGACATATACAACCAGATACAGTGATTTTGAACTCAAGATTGTGATTGTGTAGTGATGTTTCTTTTAATCTTTGTTCCTGCCTGTATGTGGATCTTTGTATGTGTGGCTTCAGATGGCAGAGTATTTTCCAGCTGAACATCTGGAGCAGTGTGGCTAGATTCTGGAACAAAGTGTTTCTCACCATGATCATAATCCTTATTGTTCTCTTCTTTGGTGAGTGAAACATCAACACTCCAAGTGGGAGTTGTGATTGACTTTAGCTGGTAACAAGATGAGGGCCAGTTCTGGCCTTTAAGAGAGCTCTATCTGCTGAGAAATGTCTTTTGTAAAGTTAATAGAGGCTTTGGCCATGGCAAGTTACCGTCTGGCTATACAGGTATGACAGAAATATCGCCGTGGCTATGCTCTACTCAAAGCCAGATGTGAAAGCCACTTGAATAAGGACTATAAATTATGATCCACCTTCACAACTTTGCGTGTACTAAGTTCCATAAAAGAAACCTTTAGTAGAAACCTTTAGGGCCGGTTTCCCGTTCAGGGCTTAAATTAAATCAGGACAAGGCTAATTCTACTTAAATTAATCCACACTAAACAAATGGCTTTCAGAGACGTTGCTTAACTTCAGATTAATCAGAATCAGAATCAGAATGGGGTTTATTGCCAAGTAAGTTTACACATACAAGGAATTTGCCTTGGTCTGATGGTGCAACATTTATCAGAAGAAACACAAGTCAAAAATATAAGAAGAAACAAGTCAAAAATATAAAATCTAAAAAAAAAAAAAAATTTCAATCAGTTCAATTAATCAGTTCTAGACTACAGAGTCTCAGAGTCTCTTGCTTGTAGGGAGCATTTCAACACAGGTGGGGGACCCCCAGTTAGACCAGAGACGGATGAGTTGGGGGACTTGTTGACTGGGATTATTGAAAGTCAGCAACCCTTGGAAGGTATCCCAGATGATAACCATTTGGACAGTTCAGGTGGGGGACCATTCCACTACCTGGTAGGATAGCATGTGCTATCCCACTCAATATATAATGTTAGTTATCTCTTGCACACTCATAATAAAAAATATGCCCGAGCCATTGGAACATGTGGGTTGTTGTCATCTTCAGTATGAGGGTCTGGGCAGCCATGCTGTTTGAGATAATTATGAAGCACTGCTGTTGCAATAATGACAATGCAGCATCTTCTTGGTTCGAAATGCAATGTGTTTCTGAGACACTGTAAACGATTCTTCCATATACCAAACATGCACTCTACTAGCCCTCTGGCATGGATATGAGCTTGGTTGTAGCGCTGTTGCTCAGATCTGACTGGATGAAGATAGGGGTGAACAAGAAGTTTGTCTGCGCATACCCACTCACCAAGTAGGATTCCACTATGTTGTCCCGCTTCAAACTGAGCGTACAAAGAGGAGTTGAGTCATGAGTTGAACCTTTCCAACGTGCAACAATGTGTGTCAAAAAAAAATCTTTCAGTGGGTTGCTCCTGTCTATAAGCAACCTTCTTTCTGGTCTTGGTGGTGGTCTTTGATCATCATTGAAATAGTCAAGGTAATCCATTTTCCTCTATTGTCAAGGTGAACCTTGAGGCAAGCAGCCTTTAATCTGAAGTTAAACCTGCCTCTGGCCAGGTTTAATTTAAGCCTTCCTTTAGATCCTGATTAGCTCTAATCTTCCTTCTGGAAATCCGATTGTTTAGGACTAGTCTCAGACCAGGGCAAGTCTGAGACTATTTTAATCCATGCCTGAGAAAGCCATTTCAATAAGTCCAGGTTTAAAATGTGATTTAGTCTACGACTAGGCTTAATCCCTGTATGGGAAACCGGCCCCTAAAGTAGTAAGCTACATGTTGATGTACAAGTTAGACCACCCATGAGAAACAAAGTGCAACAATGGTTGCTCACTTCTAGCTCCTTTTTCCTTTAGATGCTGTGCGTGAGGTGAGGAAATATTCATCTACAGAACATGGCAAAGATGCCAAGCTGCACCCCAACATGTTTGACCACCTGCACATGAAGCTTTTCAGAGCCCAGAGGAACCTCTACATCTCTGGCTTCTCTGTCTTCCTCTGGCTGTGAGTTTTTGCTCTTTCATAATTTAGCCTGTGGTTATATTGATACACAGAGGACTGCGCTTTTAGTGGACTGTACAAGCCTTTACTGTCATGCTTGCCACACATCACAGCTTCAAAAAGTACAGAACTAACCCAGTTCTATTCTTGTTGTCGGGGTTGACTGTCATTACAGCTGATGATGTGCAGGCCCATTCAAATGAACGATCTTAGATAAGAAAACATGATTTGTCGTTCTAGTGCTCTAACCCTTGAAACAGGTTTAACTGTGAGCCCCGTTTTATGTCTCTTGCAGGGTCATGAGGCGAGTGGTCACCCTGATTAGCCAACTGGCAACAGTCTCTGGCACGACTGCTGCCTTCCAGACGCAGGCTGAGGTGGCCAATCAGGCTGCCAAGAAATACATGGAGGACAATGAGCTGTTAAAACAGGTAGGCTCTATACTGGTTGGGTGGAGACTCAAAGATATCTGTTTTTCGTGGATAATCCACTTCTGAACAAGAATTGCAAAATCCAAGTCAGAGGAGTACTAGTAACTAATAAATTCAGACGGTGCTGAGTACAGTAAAGGATCATTGCATGGATCTCCAAATAACTAATAATTTGTAAAAGTTTGGACTTCAACTGGAGATTTGATTCTTACTTGCCTTGGATCTTTCTCCACAGTCCAGTTATTCTCTATGACATGGATTATAAAGTAGAGATAGACTCCATCTAGGTTCACACATATATCTTCTGAGGATACTTGGACACATCATCAGTGATGTAACTTAGGATCCCTGGGTGTTTCAGGTCTTTCAGCATCAAACACCCTCACCCAGGTGACAGTGCCATAGGTGTCCACGTAGCATGTGTAGTACACGGATTGATCCTCTCGATCCACAGCTATCTTGCGGCCATCTCTGTAGCCTCTGTGGTGGCTCTGATGGCCCTCTTGTGTGTGCCTGGGTTGCCCAGGAGCCTGTGGGTCCTACAGTGAGACCGGCTGGATGTCACCGGTTTAGCCACCTTTTTGATCATGATGTTAACATTATATACTTAAGATGATGGATTAATAAAGGGAAATTGTGTCTTTTCAGCAGCAAAGACTAGAATTTGGATCAGAATACAACAAATAATACAGTATATTGAAGATTAAAGATACAGTGCCTTCATTGTGCTAATACAGAGCTCCTGTTTACTTGAAAGAATTGAGGTGATTTATGTCACTTTCATTTCAGACTCTGATGGAAGGGAAAGGCACGAAGGCCACTGCAGAGGGCATGGAGCTGTTGAGAGAAGAGGTGGAGAAACTGAGAAGAGAAGTGAGGACCTCGGGGGATTGTTAGTATTCATTCAACATTTACACACAATAAATGTGCTAGTGTTGCTTTCACATGTGACAGACTTTCTTTGTGTGCTGATCTACAGCAGGTTGATAAAATACTTGGGGACTGTCAGTGGTGGTGGTGGTGATGTTGGTTTGAAAGGTACTGTGTTGATGTTTGATTGCGATTCCTCTCCAGCCCTGAAGAAGTCTCAGTCAGAGGCGGAGGCTATGAAGAGGCAGACGGACAGCCTTGCCAAAGAGTATGACAGACTGTTGAAAGAACACCAGGAGCTTCAGGTGATGCTTATTCACACGCAGAGCAGGATAATGACTTACCGGCTACTATTGCTAGTCCAATCACATATTTAGAACCTCAAATTAAATTCTGCTTCCAGGATCTCAACAAAACACTGAAGTGAGTGGATTTAGATGGTTGGAGTCAACTAGCAGTTCATTGTGGCTTCTGAAAATCGTAGACTATCTTTTAAGAATAGTAAACCTTTTCATTTTTGCACCTCCAGTGCTGTGGTATGTAGGCCTGCCTGTCATCTTAATAGCCCTAACATTTTCTTTTCATTCTTTTTCCAGAATCTTCAAGACAGTGGAGACAAAAAGGACGACTAATTCTTGGGAAGTTCATTAAGGTTAAACTGTTTACACAGCAACTAAACCCAGACACGAGAGAAATACTGCATCGCAAGCTTAGCTTCCTATGACACCTTGGGCCACAGTGCATATCACAAAAGAAGCACTTTCTCCTCTAAAGTCTACTCACATCAGTAATGGCTTTAAGGCACGGAGTGGAATTTTATAAGCGCACCAGACTGGCCTGGGTGGAAGTAGTAGTTTCGATCGATTCAGTTACTTTTCCTTTACTGGTTCGGCCTGGTGCAATGTGACTTAAAGGCTGGTCTTTCAAGTGTACACCTGAGAATTGAGAGGATTTCAGCCAGTAATTGAGCCATATCAGATCAGAGAGCACTTGCTAAGTAGAAGATATATAAGACAGCAATGGGTGTTTTACTGTAATTTTTTTTGGTTGGCACTTTTTTTTTAGACGGATGCACCGTTCAGAGTGCAGGATTGACCATAGAATATTTTAAACAGAAGCTAAAGCACTCTAGTACTCAATTACTGTGGTAAACAGCTGTGAATGTATTTTGATGCAAAAGGTTTGTTGCTTTATTTCTGTATGTAGCAAGAGCACCTGCTGCAGTCGCTTGGCTCTTAACTATGAATGGATGTGCGCTTGCATGGCTATGAGCAAATGAGCTTTGTATATATAGTATTGCACTTGAGCATGTTTTTCCATTGGGTGAGTTAAGTCATTGTTCGACAAATCATCTTGATACCTTTTTTATTCCATTCCAGCAAATATGATGTATTTTGTTATTTTATTTTTTTGATGCTAGTAGTGGTGGTGAACAATGTCAGTTGGAGGTTCCCTGCATTTGACACTTACTTTTGTTTTTTGTCAAGGAGATTATGCCATATTATGTCTGCCATAAATACAACAGGCATTTGTGCAGAATTAGAAATCAGATTGAACCCCAATGTGATTAAGATCTGATGTTTCTCTCTCTTTGGCTTAAAATCAAATAGGTTAAATGTGTCTGAGTTAAAAAAAAACAAAAGATGTTCTGTGAAGAGGTTCAAGATGTTCATATGATGGTTATATCTGCTGCATTTTTTTACACAGAATTCTTGTTGTTTGGGGCTTGTTCAAGTGTTATAGTATGTGGAGTAGTATGCTGTCATGAAGTGGGGGCATGAGGTTGTCGTCATATTGCATAGATCCAGAGCCACCATGCCATTGTAATCACTGAAGTTTCCAATGTCTCTGATAAATGTTGGTTTTTGATATGGCTTTATCAAGTTTCCTGGTCATGAAATTTCAAAAATTTAGAGAGATTTTCTTTCAGTAGGGCTCACAACGCAGCACAGATTGAAGTGCCTTTCAGGTGAATGTATCACCTCTTGTGTAATAAAGTTACATTTCTTTACACTGTGCCTATCGTGATTACAAATATTTCAGTTAAGTATTTACATTTGTATTTTATTAAGGACTGCAATTAATCAAGCGATGACACCCACAGAACATTTGATTGGATATTAAAAGTTTTATTTTTGTATTACATGTATTACATGTAAGAAACTCCTTACATTATTGAGATAATGAGTTCCTTAACAATTCCTTGATGTGCTGTTGACTTGCCAAAAAAAAATCTTTATTTGGCCACCAGTGACTGAAACTTGTATCCAAAGTTCAGCCACAACAGAAGGGTTTCATTTCAAAATACATACCCATTTTGAGAAAAAAAGAGGTTATACCTTATATTTACAAATACAGATGATTATTGTTTAAACATTTGTGTTGACATAACTAGTACATTTTATCTTCATAATGAATTTTACTTACAGCAATCATTTTGTCAGGGTCCATTTAAATGGGTTCAGATTTTGGAATGAAGCACTTCATGGGAATAAAACTGATATGAAAACCTGAGAACAGACCATGATGTTTTTCATGGATTTTGGCACAGGAGTCCATGTGTGTGCACACACACAAATACACAAAGACATCCAACACAACATGGAAACAGACTGACCAGTAAAACGTATAGCAATGGCTGGAGATATGGCTAGAGTGGAAGCCTCACGCACACTGGGGCTGTATGCCTGAATTCCCCACCACCACTGTGGGACAACACAGTATATTGTTTATCAATTTTGCAACAGTGGAAATGAACAAATAAAAATGTAAGTGTCTTCTTCATCCATGGCACAACACATGACAACCACTGGACACAAAAGCAAGCAGCCAACTTAACTAAAATCCACACGTTTCAAACAAAAATGGCTGTTCAACAGCAGAACCTGCTGAGATGCTTCTGAGCAAATTAAGTCTAGTCTTGACTTCCAGTATTCAGAGTCTGATATAACAGTGTTTGTTTTCCTCTTAACAATACTGTATACAGACACACGTATTTTGCCTGGCTGGTGCTAGTTGTTACTCTATATAAAACAATATGATACTGCCACCGTGTGGACTTGATCAGGACTGAAATCACAGCCGCTGCAGCCACCACAATCTAGACACACAAGCAAAGAAGCTAGAAGATCTTGCTAAAAATACAGTTTTCAATCAATCAAAATATTTTTCTGTGAGTAACTTCTATAAGTTATAATGGAACAATTTCACATGTCCAGAAAATGGACAAAGGTCTTTAAGTCAAAATGAAACAAGAGTGTAAAGAAACCAGTCACTTAAACGTGACTGTTTTTCAGCAATTGAAACATTTAAACTGCAAGGTGAAATAGTATATGAACCAATAAAATATCCACCTGTTTAGGATGTAAGAAAATGACTCTGTACTAACAGCATGACAGACAACACACACACATGATTTAGAGGTAACTGTGAAGTAACTGAGGCACAATTGTTCAAATCAGCACCTGTTGATTTGAAAGACACGTTCAACCACACATATCTCAACAATAACCTGTCTGTTTTTTAAACATTCTACAGCAATTTTTTTATTTTCTTCCTCGAAGGCCTAAACTTTGTCTGGTGAACACCGGACCACCTCATCATCAAGTTTTTTGCTTTAATGTGCCTCTGTGGTTTGTAAGGCCACTTCTCTTCTTCTTTTGTTGTGGAACAGGGGCTTTAGGAAGAAAAACTCCAGTTGAAAAAGAAAAATCCAAAAAGGCAGCATAGTAAGTGCTGGTGATCAGAATTAAACTCGTTCTGTAAACTGTACGTGTCACATTTCCCATCTGATCTCTTCCGCCACCATCAAAAATGTCAAATATTGATACATTTTCTTTGTAAAGAAAAAAAAAACAGAACGTACATTCAAGAAATATTTCAATCATATCAAAAAAAACATATTTCTTTCTGTCAAATTCACAAAACCTACGCAGGTCCAGTAGTACAAATATAGAATCTATGCTTTATAAGGGATGATCAGACACAACATCCCTGCACATCTCATTTGTGTGTGTGTGTGTACAGTTGAATTTGTTCATCTGTGGTATGTGTGTGTGGAGGAGACTTGGGGTCAGTTCTGCTAGGAAGCTGGGGCCGTCACAGCCGCGTCTCCCTTTCTGTGCTGTTGTCTGATGTTCGTTGTGATTGGTCAGAATTAGAGATTAGAAACTCTTCCTTCCTGAGTGCCTCCAGCTCTGTTCCGCCGTTGGCCAGAGCTCCATGAACGGCGTTCCTTTCCTCCATCCTCAGCTGTCTGCTAAGGAGAATGAAGCCCGGGATGCAAAGAAGAAACGAGATAGTCCGCAGGCTCAGAGTCAGGCCCAGGTACGCTATCCTGAGATACAAGGACATAAAAACTCTTTAAATATAAATCACTTGGTAAGATGAGGTCTCATTGACAGCTGGCATTCTAGCTGTGTGTGTGTGTGTGTGTGTGTGTGTGGGGGGGGGTGCAAAGACATCCAAAACAGTTGTATTGTTGAGGGGTCAGAAACTTTTTAAGCCTACAGTAATCCGTTTTTTAGTCCCTTGAGCTAAACACAATTTCCGAAAATTCTGCTTAAAAAAGCACAACCAATTTCTCAGAATCCTGTTGCAACAGAAACTTCCTAAGTACCACTTACTACCAAACATAAGTCCTCAGTTTAAATACCAGCGCAAGCAGCTTTGGTATTACCCTACTGTGCGTATCTACGTCTGACCTTGCTGACAGCTGACACAGTGTAAGAGACAGTACTCTTCACATAGCATGAGCCTTCATGAACACTGGAACTGGTAGATTCAAGTAAAACACTGAAATATGCAGGCATGTGGTTACTACCTGTAGACAGTAGTGTTGTAGATTCTACAGGCCCCTTTGCCTCCACACCTCTTCTGGCCCCATTTCAGACATGTGGTGTCGATGATTGCTCCAAAGTAGATGGGTGCTGGAATCCCTGCTGTAGGACCACAAAAACACCATCACTATTACACTGCTGAACCACTGAACACTGCAGGCCCATTCCCCAAACACAGACCACAATAGCAGCAAGAATAAAAATTTTAAAAGGGGTTAAACACTGACTGTCCATGAGACACCCAAAATAACATCTGGCTTTGTTTTTCAGTAGTAGATGAGTTTTGAACAAGACTTACCAAGGGTACGTGCTGCCAGAGTGTGGAAACCCAAGGCCAAAGATTTGAACTGTGGTTTGATGCACCTGCATGAAGAAAAGCTTGTTTAGCATCATGATCGGAAACTGTTTAGAGAATGTCAGGATATTTCATACAATCCAAAAGTAGATTCAATTAGGGTTTCAAATATTTCAACTCACTGAGGTGCAACCTGACTGACCTTGCCAGACACTAGCTTCATTTTCATATTTGCCTTGATGGGTGCAACCATGGAATTGACATTTTTGCTAAAATAGATTAGATTAGCTGTCTTTTATACTATCAACCTCTCCTTGACTTACATGAACAATGTTTGTAAAAGTGAAATACACTTAGTTGTAGAGTACAGTAATATACAGAATTGTGAATCTAAATTGAAATAATATATTAACATTTATATTGTCCAAATTTCATCCAAAAAATTTTATTTTTCCAAGTCATTAATAAGTAGTGGGAAGAAAGTAAAACATTAGGGGCATCTTGACAAAACTGAGATGCTCCTCCTTTTGTACAATCTATGTGTCCGCTGGATGCAGGGGAGGTGGTGGTTGGAGGCAGGTTCTGTCTTTGTTTTGATTTAGATTTGTCATTCATCTTTGCGCCTGCAGGGGGAGATATTTCACACAAATCTCATAGAACGTCTCTTTAATTTATCCAGTAAAAAGAATTTTGCCCAGAACAGACCTCAGACTTGCCCATCCCACTGGTTTCAGTTTCTCTATGCTCGTAGCCTCAAGCAATGGTTTCAGCTACCCAAAATATTTTTACTAACTCTGTTTCACCAAATTGTAAAACAGTTGCAGCTATATATTTTGTGCTTATTGAACCCAGGGTGTATTTCTTGAAGCAGGATCTCTCAGTGAGCCAGATAATTCCAATCATGAAACGTCTCAGTGTTGCTCATAATGACAGATCATCGGTTGGCATGGCTATAAAACATCTATAAGGACGGATATACAAGTTTAATGAGACAAATTATCTGAAACATGCACTATTCCATACAGTCCTTTTCACAGTTACCTGGCTAACTGAGTAATCCTACTTCCAAGAACCCGTGCCCAGGAAACAACACTCAAAAACAATCCATCAATGCTCACTACTAATATATACACCAGTGAGAAAATGCTTCTGTGACCAGAGGAGATGAACATACACTTTCCCACATAATTCGTTTTTCCCCTTTGGCTCATTCCGTGAGTACTATCAGCCAAAGAGACTGAGTGCACGCAACTTGATAATCTGAAGTAATTGAATAGGCCTGCACACTGTAAACGGTTGGTCAAAGTATTTCCAGAAATAGAGCCAACATGTGACTTCCATCAGACGCGGTTTCTGGCATAGGCGTAATAGGCAATTACCTAGGGTGGCAAATGCACACACACACACACACACACACACACACACACACACTTTCATGCATTATTATGATGGTGATAATGATTAAAATGATGCCATTTCTTAAGGTGCACGTGCTATCATATCATAACTTATAACTCAAAGTAAGTGTGTACAATAACTATGAAACCTGATGTACATGTCACAACCTTTACAGATATATAAGTATGTATTATTACTATGAAACCTATGAGGCATAAGTTGGTCAGATCCAAACTCATAACATCACACACGGCATGTGTCCAAACCTGAGTCACTAGGATGCCCCAACCATACAAACATATCTTTCTTTTTGTTTCTTTCTTTTTTCCCCCCCCAAAAATAAAAAATACCAAATGTAGCATGCCTCTCAGTCAAACTGTAATTTTTAGTTTTATTTTGACCTGCACCCCCTAATGGTCAAGTCAACTGTGTTAGCTTCACAACGGACCCGAAATAAACCAAGTTTATTCATTTTCTGTTCATTTTCATATTAACCTTTCCCTTCTTCTGCCAGTCTACCTTCATCACAGTTAAAGTTGACAATTCCCTCTCTTGGCAAAAAGCAGTAGTGCAATATCTTGTTTCATTATGCCCTATTGGCCTCTTTCTTTTCTCATCAGACGTTACACTAATCCCAGAGGAAATCGGTATAAAAATAAAAAATGTCACACAATTAAGAGGCACATTAAGAGACAGAGACCAGTCAAAACAAGAAACAGAAACCTAATTTTGTTCCAATGAGGCCAATGCATTCCAACAGGATCAGCTGATGTAGCTTTAGGAGATCTAGTGTATGTGACTATATATGGACAGTGCACTGGTAATGGTCTTGGTGATGTGAGGTCTGCTTATGGGCGTATTAGCTACGTTGGCTGGTCTGAGTTACTGGTGTGGTTTCAGATGTGGTACATACAGTACCATGTAGATATCACTACTGACATGGTCTTAGTGGCAAAGATTTCATCTCTCTCAGACACGCCATATATCAGCTGAACAAAGATTGTGTTGAAAATGATCTTGTGGCACCCACAGTTACATAAGCAATTACGTAAACATTTTTCTAACTTGAGGGAAAAGGCTTGAGTACAAGACCGTAAGTGCAGTTACGGAACTACATTTCCTACATGAAATGACCTGTATTCACTGCAAGGAGCGTATCACAACTATTGTGCCTTTTTTCTGGTGGATGACGGAGTACACTAGTCAAACATAACTGTTGCTAGCTATCAAATTTTCATGGTGCAATGTTAGCTGGTAGGTTTACTAGCAAGCTAAGTGATATATTGTTTTACATGATTCTGGAAGTAAACAACTCTACCTAATTACATGAGTGAAGTACTTATTGTGATTATCAACAGAGAATTGTGGCAATCTGAGGTTTTATACTGCTAAAAAATAAGTTACATGTCATTAAGGAGGTCGAAGTGAGGGAGTATATGGATTAGAGCCACTGGTGGAGTTTAGAGCAGCACCTGCTGCAGGGCATCTTACTTTCCAATCACATGACCACTGCATCATTAAATGGCCTCTTTCCCTATTTTGTCCCCTATTTTTTGCAGTGTGTTAATTGAATGAGTCACAGTGAGATATAACATGCTGCTTCACATTATGAGGTTCTTGTTATTTTTGTCAAGTTGTTTGCAGTTATCTATATTGAGCCTTGGGTAAACAATACTAGTGGCGAGAAGGGAAGGGCACAGAGACTGAAATCTGACCTGATGAGAAGCATGTAGCCTGGCGTCCCCCCCAGGGAGATGATAAAGGAGGTGATGACAGAGAGGGCCAAGAAATATGGGAACATCCTGTCACAGTCGTCCCTGTTAGGGCACTGACCTGTACTGGCCGTAAAGTTACCAGCCACACCGACACAGCTACAGTTAGAGAAGACCTGGAGAGACACACAGTTGCACACACATGACTAGCAAATACATACACACACACACACACACACACACAAAGCAATATACATACTGTATGTACATAAACACTCATGAACACAAAGAAAAAATAACCTGCATATTCTGGAATTGTTATTGAACAGATTTACTATATTGACTGCTAGGTGAAAATGGGAACAGGCTACAGTCATTTCACACTAAACAGTCTAATGACGTTTTTGTCATACTAAGCACAGGAAGGTGTGCTTAGTGTGATGAGATAACAAACTGTATTCACACATTCACAATTCCAGGAACACGACACAGTCAAAAATAGAAAAAGGTGATTGATAACCAGTAATTATTGGGCTTATTATAGATATAGATATTATACATTAAAAGGAGAACACTGGCCATGTCATGTTGTTTAATATTATTCAGACGGTAATAGAACACAACACTAGACACACTGCCGCCGGCTCTTGCATGCACATTCATTGAGAACGTGCAGCAAAACCACTAGGTGGCCACGTCATCTCTGTATGAAGCCATAGCCTTCCAGTGGGAGACTGACTGAAGTATAACATTGCAACAAAATCTGCAATCTAAATAAACATTTTAACACAATCTGATTTGATCTCTTATTTGAAAAATAAACGCTTATTACACAGGAGAACAATGCCATACCTTTCTGAGTCATTTTGTTTTGCGGTATTGCCGGTGTTCCCCTTTAATAACTGCAATAACTGTAGATGGTCCCTGGACATCACATCACAACACTAAACCTTTCTGGCAACACAGAACTATTGGGCATACAGAACTCTAATGTGTGCATCATGTATCATCAATACGTTCATCATCAGGTTGAAGATAACTGTAATAGTGCCCCCAGCATCAGCCTGGAGATGGAGTGATTGAGTACCTTGTCAACTTACTGTGTTTTTCCCAGAGCCAGTGGAGCTGGTGCAGCCAGCCAGACAGGGAGAGACATATGTGATTCCATTCTCTCCACAGACTGGATCCCAGTCACTCCCTGAACATACACAATCAGAGTTGCAGGCTGCAAACACTGAGTGTTCATCATAGGTTATCTCATTCATGCTGGAATAGTGAGCAAGAGAGAGATGCACCCGAGGGGAAAATATTCATTATGTCATTTGTATTCAGCATGCTGCCACGTTATACTTATTTAGAAACTGGTGTGTGTGTGTGTGACAATCACCTATCGTATGACAGTGTCACCCCGGCTACCTTGGCATTCTCACAGCTCATAGCAAAGAAGAACAGCGACAGGAAGTAACCGATCAGAGACGTGCCAAAGGCAAGTCTGGCTGCTCCCATGATGTTCAGCTTCAGCCTCTTCATCAGTAGACCGCCAGAAAACATCCCCAGTGCTACAGCCGGGATGTTGATCACACCTGAGATGAACAGAAACATCACAACACAATAATAATGAATAACTGTGTTATTACAGAAATTTCATCATTAGATGAAATGATTGATATTTAATACTGTGTACAGCCATGGAGTTTTAGCTTATCCTTCAACTTAAATGACAACCTGACCAACAGTTGAGCAATTATCTCTAAATAATTCTATTCTATTCATCTATTCATGTCAGTTCCCATAGTCAGACGTTTCATTTGGGTAAATGCTGCAATATTAGAATGGTTATTTGTTGTAAAATGTTTAAATACAGACATGGGACTGACACGGACTGGTTAACTGTTTTGTTTGAATGGCTTACATTATAGTAGCATGGTGACTCAGTGGTTAGCACAGCAAGTAGGAAGGACACATGTTCAAATGTGGAGTTTGAATTTTCACGTGGGTTTCCTCTGGGTGCTCTGGGTGCCAGTTTCAACCCACATTCCAAAGACATGCGAATCAAGTGGATTGGACACTCTAAATGATCCATAAATATGACTGTAATTGGAATTGTGTGTGTTTTGATCTGTGCAGTGTGTCATGCTGCCTTTTGTCCAATCTATGCTGGGATAGGCCCCAGCCCCCCATGACCCTGAATAGGATTAGGCGGGCAGAGAAAATGAATGAATGAGCCTGCATTATTAGTTCAAATAGGTATAGCCTGATCTTGTGGATATCTGGTGGAATGCTTGGAATGTGTTTTTACACATTCAATATCCAGTATGGTGAACTGCAGAAGAACCAAGAGTTGACATTTTCCTATTGTTTCTGCATGACTACCATAGAACTACCCTGAGAGGGTCTAAAAAACCTTGCAAAACATTTAAGGGCTTTCATTTTGTAGATGTGTCCTTGCTCTTCGATAAAATGTGAAAAAAAAAACAGAAAAGGCTTCTTTGATCAATAAGTGTTGATTTGTCAAGTTGTGGCACGTGTACCGTACCCATCAGAAAGTTGGCCTTTGAGGCAGACTGCCTGAAATGCTGCTCGATGTACTTGGGCTTGTAGGTGACCATGCCAATGAGGGAGTTCAGCTGGATGATGGTCACACACAAGTAGACCAAGTAGATGGGGTTTCCCAGCAGAGTCCGCAGGGTAGGAATAAAGTCTGGGGAGGGGCACAGATCTGAGTAGAAACACACGCCTGCCTGGAAATGCTAAATATGCAATTTCTGTTTGCAGCATAAAAGCATATAATAATGTAATTGACTGCACATCTTTCAATCTTCCCTTACCTTTGGCCATCTCTATGAAACTAGTAGGTTCATCTGCCGGATACTTGTGCTCCAGAAGAGGAGAGCCTTTGATGAAGCTTGTCCGCTCTGGCGTGCATTGTGCTGGGCCCTGTTGCCCTGATATGGGCAGAGAGCGAGGCAGAAACCATAATGGGAAGGCAGAGAGCAGGGTGATGACCCCGGCTATGAGGTAGCCCAGCCACCAGGCCCCCACCCAGCGGGCATCTGCTGGGGTGATGGTGATAGTTTCTGTGGTGGGGATAAAGGAGGGGTGGGGAGAGTGGGGTTAGTTAATTGATGCCCATGTAACACCCACCAAGATATTTTTCAAGTATAAGTTGAGTAAAATGGGGTGACAAATACTGTCACAAGTATTAGTGGATTATGTTTTAACATAGACTGTAGAGATGCAACAAATAGTTACAGTATCATAACTAGCCAGACTATGTGTCTATGACGAAGGCTAAATTACATCACTAGAGTCTAGACAGTCTGGCAACTTGTCTAATGGTCTGGTCTTGTGGTCTTGTGTTAACTCACCCATGTTTACAAATCCAATGTCCACATATATTTTGGCACAGAGGGAACCTAATAGGTAGCCGAACACAGGGCCAATGACCGAAATGGTCTGCACGCAGCCTAGGATATGATAAACACAGACAACGGCACATACGCACACATATGTGCCCATGCAAACATGAAAGCACATGTTCAAACACGCACACACACACACACAGTTTTAACCGTTATTCATCCAGCAAAGGTTTGTTCATGCTCTTGCAATCATGCTTTTTTTTAGTAACACTGTTTAGTAACACTCAAGTTAGATATATCACACTTGGGTGTGACCATGTAAAACCAAAACCAAAATTCTAACCAAAAATCTGATTTTTTGCTGAAACAATTATGCAAAAATAATGCAATATCAAAATAATCTGCTGCAGACCTACATGGAATCGTTATTATCAATGAAAAAAGTGCATCAGTGCATCTATACTTTTACCTATTCTTACCAACATAAAGTGCAGCGTTCTCCTCACTAGCAAAATCATCTATGTAAGAGATCCCTAGAGGCTGAATAGGCGTTTCTCCGATCCCCCGCAGGACATTCCCCAAAAGCACAAAGATCCACATGGACAGGCTGGATTCTCCCTCACAACCTGGAGGTAAAGAGGGGACAAGTTTCATGGCACTTTTTCTCTCACTTCAGTTTGCGTGATCGTGATTGTGTGGTTTTTAGCTTGTGTGTGTAGAAACACACCTGTACCTGGCACTTCAGGCAGCACCAGGGCTGCTGATGAGCCCACTGGACATGGAGAGAGGTTACTGGTTGAGTTGATTGCCCAGCGCACTGATGTTTCAAATTCATAGCTGTATACAAAACACCAATGTCACCATTAAACCAACTGAGGGGCAGAGACACATTTCTACTTTTACTATGGTTCTGGGCTGGAATCTGTGGATTTTCCTGGAAGGAGTTTTCCTATGTAACA
This sequence comes from Monocentris japonica, assembly GCA_900323365.1. NCBI lineage: Eukaryota > Metazoa > Chordata > Actinopteri > Trachichthyiformes > Monocentridae > Monocentris > Monocentris japonica. Next base: position 706 of record OOFE01045572.1, on the reverse strand, counting down.
AATCTTTTGCTATGCTGCTGGATTTCAGAAAGGGAACTCCTACTGGGAAAAGTGAAATCATCCTGCTTCATCAGCAGTCCAAACAAGGTCATAGGAACAGCAACATGCAAACAGTAGGGTGCTTGAACTGGTATAAGTTAGCCCCGTTACCATGTGCAGTACAACACTGTGAGCTTCCATAAATTCTTGACTGATACTTTTTATTTACCAATATTTGTTCAAATATATACATACACCGATCAGCCATAACATTAAAACCATTGAAAGGTGAAGTGAATAACATTGATTATTTCAATACAACCTGTCAAGGGGTGGGATATATTGGGAAGCAAGTGAACAGTCAGTTCTTGAAGTTGATGTGTTGGAAGCAGGAAAAATGGGCAAGCGTAAGGATCTGAGCAACTTTGACAACCGGTGACCCGGCGACAGGGTCATGGGTGCCCAAGGCTCATTGATGCGCATGGGGAGCGAAGGCTAGCCCGTCTGGTCTGATCCCACAGAAGAGCTACTGTAGCACAAATTGTTGAAAAAGTTAATGCTGGCTATGATAGAAAGGTGTCAGAACACACAGTGCATCACAGCTTGCTGTGTATGGGGCTGCGTAGCCGCAGACTGGTCAGAGTGCCCATGCTGACCCCTGTCCACCACCGAAAGCACCTACAATGGGCACGTGAGCGTCAGAACTGAACCATGGAGCAATGGTAGA
>OOFE01045570.1:0-25838 GCA_900323365.1 Monocentris japonica | reverse complement strand
TGCAAGCGTAAGGATCTGAGCAACTTTGACAAGGGCCAAATTGTGATGGCTAGACGACTGGGTCAGAGCATCTCCAAAACGACAGGTCTTGTGGGGTGTTCCCGGTATGCAGTGGTTAGTACCTACCAAAAGTGGTCCAAGGTAGGACAACAGGTGAACCGGCAAAAATTGTTCAGGAATGGTTTGAGGAACAAATTCCCCAGATCTCAATCCGATCGAGCATCTGTGGGATGTGCTAGATAAACAAGTCTGATCCATGGAGGCCCCACCTCACAACTTACAGGACATAAAGGATCTACTGCTAACGTCTTGGTGCCAGATACCACAGGACACCTTCGGAGGTCTTGTGGAGTCCATGCCTCGACAGGTCAGAGCTGTTTTGGTGGCACGAGGGGGACCTACACAATATTAGGCAGCTGTGGGTTTGAGAGTTGTACACATCCCCCTATAGTCTATGCCACACAGTCTTTCCTTGGCCCTGGTCAGATTTCACCTCTGGCTGTAAAACCATCTATTGTGGCGCTGTGCTATTGAAGGCCCACAGAGCACCTTAACATTGCTCCCATCGATTTTAGTAGTGGGATAAGTTTACTGGTCATTAGGTTGGGTCCCTGTTGAGTTCATTTGCTTCCTACTCAGGCAGTAATTGTTTCCAGAACCTTGCAGTGCTGAGAGCTCCTGAGGAGGAGATGGTGTTGGTGTGGAATTTGACAAGAATAATATACCACCAGATCTCATTTTGTGGATTTTGTTTCATTCAGAATGACCATAACGTTGTGACAGGCATAAATCAAAAGAACAGCCTGTCACACAGTACGTGACAGTGATTTCTGATTCGCAGAGACGGAACTCGCTGGTTAGTGTCAATGACACCAATACCAGACATTAGACTGGCTTTACTACTTCCCCAGTAGTTCTCTCATAGGACAGGACTGCTCTGGTAATACCATTACTTTATGTTCTACCAAACAGAATGGAAGATTAACACATACACAGGCACACACATGCATGCACCAACACACACATACAAATGCACATACAAGCACACACATAAATAAACTTGCATGAAAGTAATTGCCTTTATTTTTTCATCTGTTGTACCACATAGAAAAACATATCAAACACAGTTCAGTTAAATTTCTGCCATTTGAAGTCTTTAAGTGTTTCTCAGTGCATGTTTCTCATTAACGTGTTGCTGTTCCCTTTTTTGTGGCTTAGGGTTGCAAGGTTTTACAACGTTTGAGCCAGGTCTACTCTGCTTCATTCATATCACAATCATTTAAGTTTTGGCACATTCCAGAATGATTTATGTACGTTTGCTTTATACAATATCTCAAACCATTTCAATGAACCGTTTCTGTAAGATCTATTATTTGTTCAAAAGCAAATGATGAAATCCTCCAGCAGAGGGACTCATATATTCAGACAGCATTTGACCTGTGACATTGTCAGTTCTTCCGAGCCGTTGTTTGTTTTCCTGTTACTTTGCTAGCTTGGTAAGGTTTAGAGGATTTTAATTTGTTCAGGTATTGATGGTGGCTGCTCGCTGCGGAGACTATTGGATATCAATATCTGTCACAGTTACCAGAACAACCCTTAGTAGAAGGGCTACATAAAGCACCATAGCTCCCTGCTTGCTGGAACATCATGAGTGGATGATTTCTTCAAATTCAACAGGTCAAGTGTATTAATTTGGGACAACCTTATGGCTTTTGCCATAAGCACAGCACTGAAACTGCTCCTCTCAGAGTTACTAAGGACATCTTAATGCGTGCCGACTCTGGTGAAGGCTCCATTTTAGTGCTACCCAATCTCAGTGCAGATCATGATATTCTTTTGGATAGGCTTGACAAATGAATGGGCATATCAGCAACTGCTTTAAAGTGGTTGATCTCCTATTTATCAAATAGAAAATTCTCTGTGTCTATTGGTGAATATATGTCTTCCTACTCTGTATCCTCATACGGGGTGCCTCAGAGGGCCATTATTGGTCCAGCTCTGTTCTCCTTGTACATGTTACCCTTGGGTCATTTTAACATTTGTTTTCATGTTACGTCAACGACACACAGCTCTATCTGTCTGTGAAAAGAAACAACTAGCTCTAGTTCTCTAGCCATCTTTAGGGACTGCCTAGCAGCCATCACTAACTGGATGTCCCAAAACTTTCTCCAGTTAAATCGGGAAAAAACATAAATACTTGTTGTAGGGCTTGAAAATATTTTCAACCTTTCCTTGGCCCATTAGAAATAGGATGTCATATCAAGTTGTAAGAACTTGGCCGTCCTTTTTGACCCTCAGTTAAATTTTGAGCAGCACGTCAAAAAGTTAGTTCAGTCTTGCTTCTTTCAAATTAGAGCTTCCCTGTCTTTTGAAGACACTGAAAAAGTCATTCATGCTTTTGTATCCTCTGGACTGGACTACTGCAACTCCCTGTTCACTTGCCTTAGCCAGACTACTGTATCTAGACTGCAATTGGTCCAAAACGCTGCCGCTCGTCTTTTAACCAAAACTAAACATAGGTTGCACATTACCCCTGTACTGGCCTCTCTTCACTGGCTCCCAGTGAATTTTAGAATTCATTTTAAACTCCTTTTTAAACTTATAAAACACTGCACGGTCTGACCCCTGACTATATTGCTGACTTACTGTGTCCTTACAACTCTGTGAGACCCCTCAGGTCATCTCATAAGAATCTTTTAGCCATCCCTCATGTTCGTCTTAAAACTAAGGGTGATTGTGCTTTTGCTGCTGCTGCTGCCCCTAAACTTTGGAACAACCTTCACCTGGATGTAAGGTCATCTGTTCATTGTCCACTTTTAAAAAGTGACCAAAGACACATTTTTATTCCATTGCATATCACCATAACTGATGCTAGTCTTCAGTTTTTATAATTTCTTACTGTGCGTTTTCTCAAGGTTTTAGGCTCTTTTATGTTTTAGTATTTTTAACCATTTTATGTTTTCATATACTGTGTTTTACAAGTTTGTCGAGTCTATATTGTCTTAAACTGTCTATTTTATTTTTGTGTATTTGTGCATTTTGTGAAGCACTTTGTGACCTTTGTTTAAAAAGGTGCTATATAAATAAAGCTTTACTTACTTACTTGCTGATGCTCTTATCCAGAGATTTACAGGGACTTACAATGAGTGTACCTATGCTTCTCCTGCTTGTTTTGAACATGTTTCGGTTATGATATGTCTTTGAGTTTTGATCAAATGAAGGTGTCTCCCCAAATACCAATTAAATCAATTATTTAGCTTTGTTTCCATTGTTGTGTCTTGTTGTCCTCCATGTGAATGGAGGCTCAGCCAAGCTACCATGGGTGCCAAAATTCAGACAATTGTCTCAGGTGAATGATTTACTTACTTGGCAATGCTGACAAATTCCAATTTGAGCGCTCAAATACAAGTCGCATGTAGGTCACATGCCTCAGGATCTGATTTTGTACCCCAAATCTATGTGGTCCAGATCAGCTGTTCAAACTGATCTGAAATAGATCTGTGTCACAAGAGGTAACGGTAGTAGTAGCAGCACTAGTAGTATCAGTATTAATTGTAGTAAGTGGAGTAGTCATAGTTTTGGAAGTAATAGCATATGTAGCAGAAGTTGTAACATTATTAGTAGCAGTAGTTGTCTTAGAAAAGGAAGGAGTAGCTTTGCTAGTATTAGTAGTACTAGCAGCAGTAGTAGAAGTAGTAGTAGTAGTAGTAGTAATAGTAGTCGGAACAGTATGATTATTGGTATCAGTAGTAGTAACAGCATTGCTAGAAGTAGTATTAGTAGCTAATAAAACACCTCCTTTTAGGTTACATACTGCTTTATGTCACACTATAGAAAATGACAAGGTCACTTGATTTGTGATTCTAAATCATGCAACAGTGTAAGGTGAAAATCTGAACTTACTGGAAGCTTTGGCATGAATACAGATTCTGATGTTATCATAAATAAGATAGATTAGCAACTTATTTTAGGGGTTTTATCCCAGTCTGGAAACAACAAAGTGTACAAGAGGTAGACACACGTTGCATGTATTTCCCTGACTGTTGGAACCAGTCCAAGGTAGGTGTCTGCCAAGTTAGTAGATAATGCTTTATGTGGTGCCGGTGCTTTGGAATAATGTTCAATCATAAACACCCATCTGCCTGCTTTACTCTTGACAAGGTCCTGAATGGTCTTTTACATCCTCTCTGGCTATGATCTACAACTTAAGATGTTTTTTGGAGCATCATGGCCATTAACAGATTTAGATAATAATGCATCATGTTTTGCTTTACCAACTCCAAATAACTCCAAGGATAAACGGTAAGACAAGACAGATGAATAGATGAAAAACAGAGCGACACAGACAGATAACAGAAGCAGTGGTTAGCAGAGTGTCGAGCCTGAAGAGACTGAAGTCTAGTAGAAAGTAGAAAGTCACACCGCCTGACATAAATATGAGCTTTGTAGCCTGTAAAGGAAGAGAGGTGCTTGGTAAACACAGCCACAGAAGCGTTCTACCTGGACCAGCCATCCAACTGCACCTGTGTCCTTCGTAAGGTGGTGAAAGGTGTGGTTGTACCATGCCACTGCATGAAAAGAGGGATAATCATCAGTAAGCGACACTGTGTATTGCTGTGGACATTCAGGTTAACGATGAATTTGCTCCTCTCTGTCATGCAACACTGGTAACTGCCAGGGAATGCCAGTGAGTGTGAATTTCTGGCAGTTTTACATGGTCAGTAACTTGGCAATTGATCCCCCAGCCCACTGTTCTTTGGTGTGGGCTTTAAAACGCATGTCGGCTAACAAGCGCATGGCAGAGAAAGAATCGAAAGGGAAAAAAGCCAAAAGTAGGAAATATGATGAAAAGTATTTGGAGTATTGCTTCACTCAGACATGCAATGGAGAGTATCCATGTCCACAGTGCATGTGTGTGCGTCAGAGCGTCTGAGTGAGAGCCTGACTAAGTGCATGAGTTTGACAGGAGATCGGGAGGATCGAGTCGGACTGTGGAGCAGAGAGAGCGAGCGGGACCAGCAGCGGCGACTCGTCCGTCGAATTATTCTGCTGTGGTGCAAATAAAGCGGCCTGTTGGCCCGTTAACTCCGCCCTCCTGCCTTGTCTCTGTCTGTCGCGGCCCCGGTTGTAGCGAACTTGCTACAGATGGCTATGGGGTTTTGCAACTCTTTGAAACTTTCTCATCCCTCCTCCAACAATTTTTTTATTAATAATTACTTTAATAATTCAAATGTATTACGTTAATGGGAAGTCATTCAATTTACAGCTGTGACAATGTTATTATAGAAGTCACGCTGAATGACCATGAGAATTTCTGTAAGTCATATCATAAATATACTACTCCTGTTGTAGTTATCACAATCAATGTTGAACCATTTGAGAACTGATTGGATTTGTTTTGCTCAGTGAGGGAGTGTGTATGCAAAGCTGTTTGGAAGGGGGAGTGGAGGCAGGTTTTGTCTTTGGCCCTTTCTGCATATGCTTTCTTGCGCGTTGGCCAATTCCAAAACAAAAGAATGCAAGGATGGAGGTTGGGTAAATATCTCGGAATGTATCAGATGACGAGAGCAAATGGGAAGCTCGACACATCACGTCCAAACAGTGCAATAATGCATAGTATAAAGTCGGTTGAAACAGATGGGAAAATGAACAGCTGTGTGTCTTAATTGATCGTGATGTCAAGCACACAGCCTATCACCGCACAGCGATGGTTCTCTGTGCTTGCTTTCATGAGACGTTTGTTCTCTCCAAGACAACTTGACACAAATTTTGACTTGAGAATTATCGGATTTTATAATTAGCCTTTGTTTTGATTTAAATCCGTCATTCACCTTTGCACCTGCAAGGGGTGCTATTTTACACAAATCTTACATTGTATACCTAATAATTGCTAAAATCAAAAATACTTTTGGATAAGCAGGACCCTGGACACAAAATGAACTAATATTACCTTTGTCATGTTGATATATGTATTAGAAGTATGATTTCTAGCAGGGGCGGGAACCAGAAAAAAGTACTGTTAGCCATGCTAGCTTACTATTTGCAAACCTATCACCCACCTTTTGCAATACATATATTCTGGTGGCTGATGCTTCCAATGCTATATTTAAAAGGTCCACAGCAATAGATTTCTCAAAATTACAAAAATGATTGGTGGTGGTAAAATTGGTGGTCAGCTGTTCTTAGACTGTTGAGTATTGTAATGGCTGGAGGGAATGAGCTAAGGAAGACACTTGGCAAACTTCTTAATATAGGCAACTTTATTAACTAACATCAATCAACATGCATTGCCAACAAAGGTCGGCAGCTCAAACCAAGGGAGGGACGTCTACCCCACACACAACAGTCTCACTCCAGGTAACACAGACAATAATGATTTGCAAGGCATTCATTCCACAACAGCTGTTGACACATAAGAGGAATTAAACATGGGAAACATCAACCATTTCTATCTGGAACGCCAAACAATAACCATAAACACTAAGAAACAAAACATTGCCGAGCATGCTGGGAACTTTCCATTATGACGTGGCACACTCCGGGACGCTACAATATGTTTACTGCAAGGACAAAAAGGACTCCTACCGACTCCTAAGTGTAGTAAATTGTTTTCCGTTCACAGCAAAGTCTCTTGAACCAAAAATACATGTAGGGAGCTCCTTATTGCCCTCCAGATATCCCTCTGCGATCAAAGAGGAGCAAAGGAGAAGTCAGATCCAACACAGAGAATCTGCTCTAGCATTCTTATTTCTTGAGGAACAGTGTTAAAGACCTCTGTATACCTCTCTTGTCTCTTGTCTGCCATCTCTGCTTTTCTGTGGTCCTTTTATTTTCATTTTATTTCTTCTCTCTCATGAAAATTCATTGGTTCAGATAACTAATAACTTCCCAGCAGCCATGGTTATCAAGACATCATTCAATAGTGTGGCTGAAAATAGCAAAAATGGATGACGGTCTCTTCTGTCATGTTACTGGAAGGTCATAGATTCAATTCTTGCAACAGCCTATGTATCCATTCCATGTGTCAAAGCGTTCAAGACACTGAAAACCTGATTTTGGTCTGAGCTATTATTTTACTTTTTTGACTAATATTGTAGATAGCTGCCTCATACACCACCCAAGTCATAATCAATTTCCACCATTAAAAAAAACTGTTTTTATGACCAAATTTGGTATACAGTCAAAGCAGGTCAAATCTTAAGTTTGGTTTTGGGTGGTGTGTGTGGCCGTGGCCTATGCAATAATGGTATATAGCTAATATTCAGCCATTAAGGCTTTAACCCTGGAATTGTTGCTAGCGGTTATATTGAGCATTGTTTTAACTGAATTATGTTTTGCCCACTTATGCCACTCTCCAGTACTTTTTAGAAGAGTCCCACATGCCAAATGGAATCGCAAGCTTTCTAAAAAAAAATAAATGAAATGCCATGGCAGACTATGCCACATGCCACTACCGTTACCATTTTTAGCAGTGACATTCGCTACCACAGGCAAAAATTCTGCTACCACAGGTAAGTAAATGGCACCACAATGCCGACCTTAAAGTTTATAACTGTAATTTTGTCACATTTTAAATTAGCAAAACAATCATAAAACATGACAAGTTTTGAGTCATAGTGACAGCTTTAATTAATACCGGAGCACTTAGAGCTTTAAGTTTGACTCCTTATTGGCTAGTTGCTGCATTTTTGTCATGCATAGTGGCAAAATGATCAGCCAGCACGTACAAGAAAATGGGTGGGTAGGAGAAATAGGATAAATGAGAGGGGGAGATAATATGTCTTACAGGCCAGACAACACCCTGCCAAATCCTGATCACAGTCTCATTTTCTTTAGAGGGTCAACTCAAAGCTTTCACCTTTGGAATGTGAAATCCATTTCGTTCAGGTCCACTGCCCAGCTCCTACATCACTGGAGACATGCCCTGGAGTCGTATGCTGACATCTTTTCCAGGTGATTTGACTGTGCAATGAGCTTATTGTGAAGTAGAGACCCATTTTGAAGTTTTTCCAGCCTGTTTGCCTGCCACTCACAGGCTGTGGAGAAGGCTGAGAGCCCAGATTTTCGTGTGCTAGTCGCACACTCACTGAGGATCTTTCTATCTTTGATCGAAATCAGCTTCTTTTCTTTTACATTCTCTAAGCAGTTTATACAGAATATCCATTTCATTGCAATAAAAAAAAAGTGTGCAAATGTAATGCAACTCTTTAAAAATGAGTTTGATTAAGCATAACGGCGATGTAATATTTATTTTGATGAGATTGCTTTCAGGCTGTAGACGTTCACATAAGTGAAAATGTAACGACTAGACCCCGCAGGCTTTCTGTATTACATTATTATCATACATAGGCAACAGATGAATCATGGAATACAAATGCTCTTTCCATGCTCTTCATAAAAGTAGGGAAGAGAGGTTGCTGGCCAACGTGCTGGTTTTTTTTTTTACAAACTGTACTACTAAATCAGGCCACCATGTAAATCAACACAAATCTTCCATCAGTCTGGGGCCAGATGCATAAAACCTGCAAAGACTCAGAATCATTTGTTCACATGTTTTTTACTGGTGAATCTCAATCATCCTGAAATTGTGCATACATGCACAAGCCTAAATATTACAAGAATTTCCCTAAAATAATAGTCATGTGAAGTGTGAGAAATTCCAGCTCAAATATACAGTATGTTTGTGGAGGAGACTCTCAAACATGTTAAAGTGAAATATTTGACCTTCATAGCCACAAAAAATATAAGGGGCATGAGAATCTTTGCACCTGCTACTCCCTATATTGTATTATCCCTATCGTATATTCCCCAGAACCTTAACACCCAGAAAACTTGCAACATGACATTTGCAAATTGCACACAGCATGCTTATGTTTACCAACTCAACTCAGTCTGTGATTGTTTGGATGCCATAGGGACAAGAGAGGCAAAAGATGTAATACTTGTGAGTCCAGCTTTTTAGATGGAGGGATTGCTCGCTACTGTTAGGGAACAGTTCATATTTCTTCATTAAGTTTCAATTTGTCACTTCCTGTGGGGAGAGAAGTGTACATACCCGACATCAGCATTTTCCTTTCGTAGCCGCTTTCCAAGTGGGTAGGACCATGAATGACTGCTATGTAAGAAAAGCAGTAAAAAAGTAGCAGAATTTCCTTAGATCCTATTCCTAGAAAGGACACAATTACATTTGGACTACTGATAATATAAACCTTCAGTTCCTGCAAGATGGTTCCTTGAATTGATCGATTGAATTGGGTAACAGGGAAAGTCTTTCCAAGAAAGAGTACAAGAAAGAGTAGCTTTATTATTGACTATTTCTGGTGCTATTTGTCAATGAATGGAAAAACAGGACATAAAGAAAATGTTTTGATAATGGTAATAATTCATTTCAGTAAATGATACTATTTAAATTCTAATTGTTCTAATTGAAAAACACTAATGGCCTGTCTTTTCTTTTTCCAAGAAGTTTCATTTGTTTCTTACTAAACAAATCTAAGAGGTTCTTGACGGCCCTGAAATCTAATTTTGTGAAACGTTGGGGATGTATAAGTAAGACAAACCTATAAGAGTAGATAAACCATTTATTGCTAATGATTTTTCACCGTGGGTATCAAACTTAATATGGGGCTTTATGAATCCCCTAGCAGTTAGGATTATGGAAATAAACACAGTTACTGAGAAAGGAAGTTGTCGGAGGCCTAACAACACATGGAGAGGTATGAGGAAATCTAATACAGTGGGGAGGATTCATTAAAACCTCAAACTCTGAGCCATTATTCTGTGCAAATCTTGTATATTTACTGCTATTACAATGCACTTCAACTTGCCATTACATTTACATTCATACAGATACAAACATTGGACTTTGTACAGTCAAACATCATCCATCTTTGAGGTAACAAATGTTTCAACAGCAGAGCTTTTTGATGCTCCTAATCTCGTTGAAAGTGGAGGGTGATAAAGTCAAACGTCCTAACTTTCTTTATTTGCAGGCTAATCATCAAGATTATCTGATCCGCCACAGTCATGCAGACTGCTCCTGCAACATTTATGAGCCTACAGCAACCACTGAATCTAAATGAAAAGTGGATTTATTTGTGTTCTGTGTCTGACCTCAGAATAATCACTTGCTAATGTGGTGCTTGCCATTTATTTCAAAATTGTACCTGGAGTGTGCATCCATGTGCTGATTTTTTTTGAGTAACAGTGTCTGTCTTTTTTAAATCAACAAAATGGCATGAATATGTGCTCTGTAAACCTACATTCTTATCAGAAACACAGTTAAAATCAGAGCCACTTTATTCTTCAACACGCATAGGGATTTGTTTTGCTGGAAAATTGGTGGATAAACTGATTGTAATTCTATCTCTGATTCCAATCAGAATACAGTGAAGATAGCAAGGGAATGGGAGGGAAAGGGAAAAGGGAAAAACTGAATTACATGGTAACTTAAAATCCTTATATGCTCTTTGGAAATTAAATCAATGAAGAAATTCATCATTCTTTATCTAGCAAGGTTATTCTCAAACAGCATGGTCCTTGAGGAGACGTATAACAGATGCCCCCCATTAGTTGTCCAACAATCGAATCGTTTGTTTTGCAGTGAACAAAGTTTAACTTTTTCAAGAACACCAAATTCCACACCATTAAAATGTCGCTTCAATCCTGAGCCTGATATTGAATATCAAAGTTCAAGATGAATGCACAGTGAATCAAATTGAATATGAGATAACATATGAAACTTATAAGAAAGCAAATAATATTAAGATCCAGCAAAACAGAATGTAAGAAAGAGAAGGTGTTAAATGCACACCCAATAAACACAAGCACATGTAAAATAGAATGAATGAATGAAAAGTATGAGGAAAAAGTAAGGATTACAACATGACGAAAAGTAAAGCTTGCTGATTGAAAAAAACAAAGGAACTTTCCTCTGCAAAGATTGTCCCCATTCTGTGCACCTCAGAGGGAAAAGGAATAACAACACAATGTGTGCTTGCTTATTGGTCTACTGCTGCTAGTTAGCTGGCATGTTAGATAATGTTAAAGTGATGTTGAACTTTGGGTTTCCTTAACAAAGAAAGATTGAGAAAGTAGAGAAATCCAAAGCTGAAAGCATGAAAAGTGTTCCTTTTCATAGCCTCCATCCTCACTGAGTGGTGTCCAAGCAGGAGCCATGATTTCAGATCTATTTGCTCTTTCATTGCTGCCATTTTATTTCCCGCAAAGAAATTGTTTTGGTCTAGTTCCTCCCAGACGGGTGGAGACTCTTTTCCTGCACTGGCACCCCTCTGTTATTTTTTTTTTATAGTACCGTAACTGCAATGTGTCGCTGTCCGATGAAAACCTTGTATCTTCAAAAAGTCAATGTTCAACAATTATGAGGATTTTCATTTTATAGATATATATGTTCTGGGGTCATCAAACTTACTCACCCACAGAGGACTGTGTCAACTTTCACTTCATGTAAGAAAGTTACATGTTACAAGTTACCCAAGAATTACCCAAAACTGGACTGAAATGGTGGGGAACAATAGGAGCTGTGAAATATCATGTACTTGGGGAGGGTTTTACCTTATATAGAGCAGTCATACACTTCAGTTAAAGTACCAGAGGGTCAGTTTCCTCACTGTTCCTCTCAGTGTGTTACCTCCTAAAGGTGAAGTGATCCCTCTAACTCACCTCATCTCTCTGGAGCCCCTTTTGTCCAGTTCTGACTCTTGGCCTCCTCACGTCTTTCTGACAGTCAATCATTATTTCATTCTCTCTCTCTCTCTCTGTATTTTATTTTCTCCCCAGTGGTGGAGATCCCAGAGGCAGAATGCTGCAGATGAGCAGGGATTGTGCAGTAATAGCCTATTACAAGTCTTTTCTTACACATTGTGGCTGGTTCTCAGCCAGTCCTGTCAGTCACTCTGTCTATGAAGCCACCTAATCAACAGAAAATGGCTGATTCCACTGTGAGACGCACACAAACACACACACACACACACATTATAGAAATACACACAGCTCTGCTTAATTTGTGAATTTGAATTTATTTTTATGATCTCTCATGCAAGCTAAATCAAATCATTTTGAGAATTCGTCAGCCTGACTTAGGGAACAGGAAAACATTCATTATTCCTTCAAATTAAAACTCATTATAGTTTTCTTAGCAAAGTCTGGTGGAGGAAGCACGCAGTCATCAGCTAAATCACATTTTGTAATAAAACCAATAAATGCACTCACCACTGTTCATGTTCAATCAGTTGTGTAACACAATTTAAACTCTAAATATGGAATATTATGAAAGAAATGAAGGAATGTGCATCAAAAGCCTCCTCACATTAATCAGTTTGTTCAGTTGTTCCCCAGTGCAAATGGAAAAACAATGCTTGTACAGATTGTATTCATTATCAGAGCCCTATCTTTCCCCCCATTACTCTCCCATTACTCCCCAGTCAAACTCTGTCTCTTTTTCTTCCATTCCACCATCACCCTCTGGCCCTTTTCACACCTGGCATTAACATGTGTCTTGGGTGATCCTATCACAAGTGGACAGCAAGTACAGGTGTAAATGCACCCAAGACGCATTGAGGACGCATTGAGATCCAATCGCTCAGACCACATTCAGAGGTGGTCTGGGCCACATATGGCCACATTCTTTAAGCAGTGTGAACGCGAATGTGTCCTGGGCCACATTGAAGGACCGCCTACTCAACTGACGTCCTCTGTGTAAGCGGAAGTACATACGTACGTACAAAAGGAGAGCCGCGGCCTCTCCTTTTATTCCTCCTTTTTCTCATCTCCAGTTGGATCTCAAATCGCGTAAGCAACCTATAACCATGACGTCTGAAAATTTCGAAAAGCCCATAGAGATACATTACGAGTGCGTCAAACATCTTGGGCAGTTTGGTTTGCCTGGAACACGCCAAGGAATAGACCCAGTCTGTATTGTCTTGATTTCCTCTTCTGCTACCACAACACATTTGGTCTTTGCAAACGGAAATGATGTACGTGTTTATTTCCATATAGAGCAAACTGCTCTCCCTCATGCAGTTTAAATGTAATTGAATACTCAATGTTGATAAGCAATTCACATATTGGTAATGGGCGACATCTTCCTCTGTTTTTAATTACATCCCCACTGACTCTTTTCTTGAGGGATGAAAGAAAAACAAACGTCTATTTACCCTGTTGTTTACATTTTAACCAGTCAAGCAGAACCCCTTACAATATGCTCAGAAAGTGAGAAAGCATTGTCAAGGCAAGTTTGTTTCTTCACTCAGCTGTTTAAAACTTCACTGCTGATGATCACTGTGGTGCCATGCAGAGCAGCAGCCAATAACAAACAATTCAACCCAAAGTTTCCATGTTCAGTTCCTTCTTGTAACACACGTTCTCCCAAGGAAGCAGGATAACATCCACCACCCAACTCAAATCAGTTCCGCGCTGCCTAAATCAACATTACAGAAGGCATTATCACCACTAAACCCATATCAATATAACAGAGCTCAAGAGAAGTCATTGCATCTGAATTTCATTTCCCTTTCTATCTAGAGCACAGTTGCCGATTGATAAATCCCCCACCCCTTTATTCTAGTGATGTCATTAAAGAGTCATATCAGTGAAGGTACAGCTCTGTACAACTTCCAGTGTTTACCCCCTGACAATGACAAAACCTGATTTAACTTCTGTCCTGACTCTGAGCCCAGGCACATTATCAGTACAAATTGTAACCCGCTGTACTGGAATACCATGAAATTTGAACATATAATTGGTTCCCAATCTTTAGTGGGAGAATAGCTGACAGCAGCAAAGGAATTGTCTGGACCGAGAGGATTATGTTCAAGTTTTCGTTTGTTTACGTTCAGCGTTTTCCCATTCCCTGTTGCCAAAATTGACAACCTTTTTGTTACATTGAGGACAAATTAGGGGCTGAGATCTGCACACCATATCCTAGATAGCCTAATCTACTTGTCAACTATACAGTGTCTAGTCTAGACAAACACTATCTCATTTCTTTCTCTGCTCACAGACACATTTGTTGTTGAATCCCATTGAATTAGCACTACTGTCTTTTTTAAACGTTTTACTCTAGTTTGCCTTTTTACCCATGTCCTGAACTGACAGGCTTTTGTCAGAGGTGTTCTAATTGGAGACAAATAACAGGCACACATGCATTAGGGACAAAAGTAATCTGTCTATCAGTGTATAAGGATTGGTATCTTTGTTTCCTTCTTTCTTTCTTTCTTAAAGTCTCTCTAGTAGCAAAACGCTATTCTATTTTCTTTGATATCAGTGCTATAAATGTAATGTTATAATAAACATAATCTCATGTTAACACCATCAATTTTTACATGCAATTTTTACTGAGATTTCCTTTAAATTACATACTGATGGTGGGTAATCACCAAAGACAATTTCATAATTGAGCGAGTCATTTAGGACAGATCTAAACATTTAATCCATCAATGCTACAATGCTTTGGTTCTGTTATGAATATGACAGTAAAACTTCCTGTGGGTCAAAGTTCATATTACATGGCTAGGGTTTACATTTCATACCAAAATGTTGAATTCTACCTCCGTACCGACAATACTTCTGTCAGGACATAAACTTTGAAATCATTTTCCTCAGTTTTACTCATGCAGTCTGCAGCTGCGTTTTGGCTTTGTGGGGCAGAATGGCGCAGTAGATGAATTTCTAGGTTTTTGAGGAGCTTCACCGCAAAAATGATTCATGAATTCGAATCCCATTCTGCTGCAGTACATGTTTGCCAGCATGTAAAACATATTTCCTCATTATTAATATACCTGCTTGACATTTCTGTGTGTCATTTGGCTGTTGCATGATTATAATCAAGCACGACAAAAGGGCAGGAAGGTCAACTTGACAGACTATTGCTGAGAATGAAATAGGAAAAGTCAAGTGCATCTTCTTTTTAAACAATGTTTGCACTCATGCTTGGCCTTATAATTGAAAAAAATAATTGTACTGCTTGCTGAGCACTTAGCCATTTGTAATATGATAAACGCTTTATAGGAGGATTATTACAGCATGATAAGAAACTGTAATGGCCATGGTAAGTGCACTAATATTGTCTCTGCCTGTCATATCCCATGGTAACAGCTGCTATTTTTTATGGCATTTGTTGTTCATTTCTCCAAGTCCCCACACACTGGCCCTGGAAGTGCTGAAAACTGTGTGTAAAATCCAATTTCTGCACTTATGGAACTGACATTTCAAAGTTTTAGGTGTGATCAGATGTTGCAAGCCCAATCAGATGTTGCAAGCCTCCAGTCCTCCACAATTTAAAGGAGATTCAGTTTGGAGCCAGCGGAGAGAGAGGGAGGTGGAGAGAGAGAGAGACAGAGAGAGGGAGAGAAAGACAGAGGGGAGGGGGGCAGGATTATTCATTCCCTCTCCCTGGCAGGCCAATTTACTAATCTTGTTTATCAAGGAAAAATCATGAACAATCCACTTGAAGGAACACCAAGAGGAGGTGGGGGGTTGGAAAACTCCCAGCTAACAAATTATACTGAAACATTCTGACTGGCTGCCGCTACTTGATTTGCTGAGATCTAGTAGTGTGTCATCAGGTGTCATGCAGGTTAACAGCAGACTGGGATACAGGGATAGACTCGGGCATCTGACTGACTGGACACACACATCCACATTTCCTCATCCACACTTCTCTATCTTTCTCTCTCTCCACCTCTCTATTCCACTGTATCTCTCGCTCCAAAGCCCTTAGTACTGCTGTGAGTCCAACCCCCCCCTCTCCTCTCTTCTGCAGGACTGGAACAATGGGCCTCATTCACAAAACTTAAATGTAAAATTGTACTTACTTTTGTTGTTAAGAAAAGTGGCTAGAAAAACCACCGTGGATTTGTGAAACATGCACAACCTCTCAATTTGTGTGTGCCCTCTGGCGTATCTGATGATGAATGCCAATTGTTTGTAAATTGGATGCATGTGCCTCTTGATGATGATGAGCATCGGTAAATGCCCTGGCAACCCCATAGAAGTGTACTGACTTATGGGTCACGTGCCAAAGAGCCTTTGGCATGGTTTTTCCACCTCTCCATTCAGAGTTTCAAGGAAAACTTGAAGTGTTTTCTGGAGTAAGTGGAAAGAAAGAAATAATTTGAGCAGTGGAGTGACAGCAACCAAGAGAAAAAAGCATGGCAAGAAATTACTAACGCTGTCAATGCTGTAACCTCAGAGACACACACTTTGGATGTAATTTAAAAGAAACTGTTTGACTTGAATCTAAAAAGCATTGTCAAGCTACTCCATTAGGGGAATAATAACAGACTACTCAGGTGTCCAGTAATCAGGAGAGTTGGACACTATCAAGCAGCATCTCCATCTCCATGGCTATACAATCATGTTGTTGATTTTAACTGCAGCTCTTGACAGGAGCTTTCTGCAAAGCACATTTAGGAGGTTTAGGTTGGCGTCACAGATTAATTGCATGATTATGGAGCGTTATTGTTTGCAATTTAAATAAGGAAAGACTTTTGGATATGTGGTATGTGCTCACTTAGCTCGCTCTGGAAGGTGAGAGCAGACGGCACCTGGACATGTGGAGGGACAGGCTGGGCCCTTCTGTGTTCTTCTGCTCAGCTGTGGCTCCAGGGTGTTGCAGAGATCCAGGAGAATTGCCCTAGGTAGTCTGAATGTGCATCACGAGCCATTCATCACTCTCTGATATCTGCAGATATCTGCCTGTTATGGCTATGAGTTAGTACATACACCACACACCTGCATAGCTTTGTTAATATCATTCTTAACGGTAAGTTGAAACCTTTTCAGTCGTCATGCATGCTTCCAAACACAGAGATTTGAGATGTACTAAAGAACAAATTCAGGAAAGAAAAAATACAGTATGGATGTTTTGTGAATGAGGCCCAATGAGTCCTGACAGTCGACAAGCCTCTGTCCTCCCAAGGGCATAAACAACTGACTGGTATCCTGATTAAGAGGTCCAGAAGCATCTCATGTGGGGAGAGAGAGCAAGTGCATCTGTGCATGTGAGAGAGAAACAATAGAGAGGCGATAAGAATGATAAAAAAATGAACGGTGTCGGCCTTTGGTATCCAACGCCTGGGTAAGATACATGCTCACAAAGTCTAATTATGTTTGTTTTTCTGTTCACCTCTGACTGTGTGTGTGTGTGTGTGTGAGTGTGTGTGTGTGTGTGTGCGCACGCGCGTGTGTGTGTGTGTGTGTCAATGTCACAGTCAGGCACTGTGGTAAATAGCTGTTCCTCATCCTCTCATCTTTCTTCCTGTTTGTCTTTCTGTCTTTCTGCACAATCCCCTTCACCCTGCACCTCTTTCATCCTTTCTATTCCATGGGTTATTGTCTCTCTAAAGTGTTTATTAGTGAAAGGCTTGAGAAGATGGAGACCTTGATAAAAGAGAGTTAAGTAAACCATCCAGAATGGAAGCTAAACTCTCTTCTTTTCAACCTTTCCAAGTGCAGGTGGTGTGTAGCTAGCGACACATCTCCACTGATTAACACAATAAACACTATATATTCAGTCTTTGTTGTTTGTTTGTTTGTTGTTGGTTGTTGTTGTTTGTTTCCTGGTTCTACTATTGCCGCCTTTCTAATAGTGCATATAGCCAATATCATCATCTCTCACAGCACAGAGACCGCTCTCATCAAAATCACTAACGACCTCCTTACTGCTGCTGACTCCAGTCACATCAATATCATCATTCTACTTGACTTGATCTACTTGGTCCAGTAGATCGCCTCACCCGGCAACCGCGAAACAGGCTGCAGTGGCTGCAACGTAATCCTTTGAGGCAACTGTGCCCGATCAAAGGATGTCCACTAAAAGTGCTTGTTTTTGCCACTGACAGGCTCAGATTGTCATTCAAAGTGTCTGACAACATTACAGAAAGGATCCCTACAGAGAGAGACCTTAACCAGAAGCAGAAGTCTCGCTCAAGGAGAAGACTAACTCAGATTTCAGAGCGAGACTTCTATAGACCCCAAAATATGTAAAAATAGGGCCCAGGTTTAAAAATACTGGAATTATCCTTTAACAGCCACTGAGTCTCTGCAGGGCTACAGACAAGACATGCCACTGCATGTGGCTGAGGGCTATCCTAACAAGCCAAGCAACAAGCTTCAGTAGTGGGAGAGAATTAGGAAGCAGTGAGGAAGAAAATGAAGGTTCAATATCAGAGAGCCCAATACCATCCAAATGTTTCCCCCAATTAAATCCATGAGAACATGACTTACGTTACAGAAGAAGCTGGAGTTTATTTACACTCCACTGGCAAGGCACGACTAGCATCCCCAGAATTTCTTTACCTAGGGCGAGCTCCTGCTATGTATTTTTAACGAGACTCATGCTCATCTTAAAAGTTCAAATTTAAGCTATTTTGGCTCCTTCTTTCAAAAAGTATTGACTTTCTTGGCTCAACGTGGCCATGAGAGGCCTTTTTAAATCCTCCACAAAGCAAGTAAACCATGTTTGAATGCTGATGCTGTCACAGTTTTTATGCAAACACACTTCCATCCCCTGTGGCAGAAGAGATCAATAGTACTGGAGCTAACACACAAACAACTTACACCCCAATGACAGATGACAACTGGAGCGCTCTTCTGGAGTCACTTCTAGCTGTGCATTCAGCATTCCAGGTAGAGAAGCACAAGAACAAACAAGTTGATAAAATCGGCCATAAGCAATCACAGGAGCCTTTACATCTACTGTGTTTATGTGACAAACTGAGGGAGGATGAAGGCACATGACACCTCCTTTGTCAACACCAAATATATAACTATTAGTCATAGAGGAAATGTGAGTACGAAACTTATCCACCATGGATAGCATGCCACTAGAAATAGGCCACTTGGCTACATCAACAGCATTAGAGGCGTCCTTGAGCAAGATACTGAACATCTCCCTGCGTACTTCCGGATAAAGGTGCCAGCAGAATTCCTAAATATAGAAGAAACAAAGTGTATACTGCAGTATGTCCAGGTCTGTGTTCAAATGCAGTTAATACTATGTCAACCTGGATACAAACAACCTCCAACATGTAACAAAGCCCCTGCTGTACAGGCAGATGCAGCGCAATAGATTCAACTTGAGTTCTTCTGCGCTATTACCTAGTCATTGGTGGTGTCATTTATTTGTATGACTCCACCCACCTGCAGACAGTATCGGGGCTTTGACAGTAGTCTATTGACTGATGTGACAGGCTGGGTGGAAGATCTGTGTTTCTCATTTATTGCATCCATGAAATTGTACTCCTGTGTATTTGTGTGCATTGTGCAGGTTAACAGTCGTTTGACCTTTATCATGCCTTGTTTTTCTTTGTCTTCCCTCATTGATTGGCTTAATTAACAGAATGGCGATATGGACATTTTGTTTTGTGGTTTTTTATGGGGTAACGCTGCTACGACTTCTCGGATATACAGATACAGTTAACCAAGTTGTGTTTTCATTGGGTCACGAGCCAGTGTGAATTATTCATTACTCTATGTGAGGTTCCAGTAATCCACCATTTCTCCATACAGTTTACTGGGCACCAGCACTGCTCATGTTCAATTCCAGTCAGAGAGATATTAACATTTTGCCACCCACAAGTCTTATCTGTGTGTTTTATTCCGAACCTGACAGTAATTACTGCACTCTGGTGAAGGTTTATGGCTCACTGGGCCATCCCACTTGGGGCTATTACCAGCTCTTGACTCAGAGGGAGTTCTGCTCCAATACCATATCCTATTAAATAGATGTTTAGTTTGTCTTCAGGGTTCCTAGGGAGGTGAGTCTAGCAGGTGTTCCACTCCAACAGTGCCTCTCGCTTATGCCTTTCTTTTTCCCACCCTTTCCCAATCACGTTGATGAGGGGCGGTTGTTTTCATTTGAACCGTTAAGCCACCAAGTGTAGAGTGGCAGGGGTTAGGGGGTTTCGGGGTGGTGCAGAGGGTTGTATCAGGGTTTTATCAATGCGTCTGTGAGCACCCATTTGGAGAGGCAGGGACGGGGGCATCTGTATCCTAAGAAGGGGGGCCCCGTGTGAAACAGAGCAAGGCAGCGGCTGTTAGGAAATTCTGTATAAATCAAGGAACTGGTTGCTTGGATGAGCTAGCAGGCTCAACTATAATGCAAGAAGGGAGATATATTTCTCAAAAGTTGCCCCTTTGCAAGGAACTGAAAGATAGAGGGGGAACAGATAGACTCATCTTCTGCCTTCCTTTGAAGTAATCCTGTGGCTTTCATTTGGACCTTGAAATGAAACCTGGGTCCTTCTTTATGTGCTTTATGTTTCACCACTTGGTGTTCCATTTCCTACATCAGTCTCCTGTGCTGCCCTATGTTTCATAATGTCTCCTCTCAAACCGAACAGCAGACAGACCCACTGGTCAGTCCCTTTGACCAATCACAAGAGACCACCCCAGACCAATCTCAATAGTAATGTCTGGGATATATTTACAGAGTTGCATGTTTATGGCTGAGATCTGCTGTCATTCATGTGTCCTGCCACATTGCATCCTGTACGTCATCTTACACATCACCCCGTTTACCTTTACTACACTTAGCATTCAGTTTGAATTGCCACAATGTGAATCGATGCAATTTGAGGCAGGCTGCCTCTGAAAAGGTTTGGGTATGCACAGTTCATCATTGTATTTATTTCTCGCACCAAAATCAGAAATTTGCTCCAAAATTTGTTGTGAGGCTCTCTGTTGTCCAGTTAAGTGAAAAGCATCCATCTCAAGGTACTGTATATTTCACTGTAGGAATGTGTTTACTTCCAAAACGTTGCAATAAAGAATCAGTTTCAGCGATTCAAATATCTAGCATTACACTTCATGGGGATTATACTATAAGGACGGATTGTATTTTATTAATTGTATTTATTGGTCATTGGTTAGTTTCATAGTAGACACGCAAAACATTAGTTAGACAAACAAACAGTTACTCATGAACTGTTTTGTAACAAATTTATTGCATGTGGACCAGAGTTATGAAGGTTTAAGTTAAAGTTTACTGCACTTTATCAATGCCAACAGAAAGATGAAACATTAATATACCTTGTGGCTGTTGTGAAGCTCTTCTTCAGGTGTTATGAATGTGTTAGTTAATGCACCAAACAATGACATAAAATGTGGATTATTTTGCTTCAACCTGAGGCGGCATATCCACTTTCCCTTCGGGAGAAAGTGTCCTGCCTTAGGCCTTATGCAGGTCTTACTAAGCTAGGTTATTTTACTGCAGGTTAACGGCTGAACATGATAATTGACTTGGGTGTTAAAACCATGTATCCAACTGCTGTCAGACAAGTTCACATCTCAAGATAGGACGAAGTGAACCTGGTTTGGGGAGGTAGCTTGACAGTTAGAGAAGTGAGCTTCGGAGTGGAAGGTCATTGGTTTAAATGAACACTGGATGAAAATAGTAGCTGAGCAAGAAAGTGAAGGAACATTGCCTTCCCCTCCCTCAACAACTATTGTTGATGTGCTATTGAGACCACTTGAAGGAAAAATCCACCCTAAAATACTAAAACACTATTACAAAAAACAGATATTGGCAAAATACCTTGCCTTTTTTGGCCCATTTTGTTGTTTGGTGGTATATTCTTCTTATTCCCAGGATAACTAGCCACGCGTAGACAATGTGATGTCACGTTGAGATATATACCCGTTTGTTTTCATGAAGAATCTTTAAATGTGTGACCCCTTATAGCTAGGGGTGCACATAAGTGGTACGAAGTACGCATGCACGGCCAGGTGTTCTTCTTAAAAAAATATAATAATGTAATTGTCTAAAAAATGAGTACCAAACCACAATTATGTGTATCCCTGCTTATAGCAGCAAGCTGAAATAAAGTTTCTGGCATAGAACTTTCTATCTTTTCAAATGTTTAACCCCCAAACATTATGCTTGTGTCGTGTTATTTTAAAGATGTGTGAAGCTCATTTTGATGAGATAGAACCTTATAATGCCAAGCTCACTGAATGGCACCCTGGCAACCTGCCTTGCAGTATATATTGTTGCTCTTAACCATGAGCTAATTAGTGAGAATTCAGAAGAACCTTCCCTGACACCCGGGACAGAGACACACACACACACACACACACACACACACACGCAGACACACACACATGCCCGCTTACCATTTTACTGTCAGAAAACCTTGATAAACAAAACATGGTTACGCAATCTTTAAAAAATAAATCTGAAGATTGGATTTGGATGTGTGCATTCACAAACTCTATGCCCGTGTGTGTGTAACCTTTGTGTAATATATGTATAAAAAAACTGTATAAAGACATCCGCAATAATAAATAATAAAAAAGTAATCTAACTTTGCCGTATTTTCCCCTGTGGCAGAGTGAATGCTGAATGTCAGTGTGCTGAATGTGGTATGTAGGTGTTGTATAAATGAGAGCATGTCCAGGTATCCTTATTAAATTATGAGTGGCAGGAATTGAAATGTCAGGAAACTTCACTGGGGTGGTTACCATGGAAACAGATTAACACTTACTTGACACACAAACACTCACATATACAACACACACATACAAACCTACCATTTATATTTTAAGCAATTAGCGCATGGTCTTATCAAGATTGACTGACATTAAGTACAACAGTTAAATAAGAAATGCCAATGTTGCCATGCCTACAATGGTTATGTACCATAGTAAATTGCTGGGTAACAAAATAAATGACTGAAAGAAGAGTACATTTTATTTCCTCTTCTTTTTTACAACAAAGGAGCATGATAAGTTGCAAGAAAAGAATGAAGGGAGACATTAGAAGTCTTCTTCACACTGTGGCACCCCAAGGGGAACGAGAAAAGAGAGAAGCCATGGGACAGTCGGTAGCTGGGCCAACAAGCCAGAGAGCTCCAGGTAGTTCAGCACCAAAGCCAGCATCACAACCTACCTACAGGCCAGACTCCTAGTAAGTTTCAATTCTCTGAATATTGTTTGTTACACTATATATTTCCCCTCAAGTAACTGAGGGGAAATACCATCCTGTCAAAGTATTCCAGCCTATGGGAAAATGGACCTGGACACCCCTGTAGAAGAATTTATGTCTGCCTCTGACACATACTGGAATACTGATGTGCACGTAAAAAGGAGCACAAACATAGAATATATACACAGAGGTGCAATTGTACACATACAGACACAATGATACACATGGAGCTGTAGTTGCCAATCTGAGTTTGTCACACACACAGTCATATTCATAGTCATAAATCAAAACATTGTGCAATTTCAACAATGCATGGTTGTCAGTCTGAACCTTAGGCAATTTTTCTTAGATCCTGAAAAGCAGCAGAAATAAGTAGACAAGTAGACCTAATCAGACACAGTATGTGCCTGGCTATTTTTCATGTACTTTGTATTGTCTGGAGTCTCAGTCTTCTGCAATTTGTTCCATTTTAGCTTCTTCATATGTCAGCAAAAGACTGACTGTGTGTGTGTGTGCGTGAGAGAGAGAGAGAATATTTTGTTGATAAAAGTTTTAAGATAGCACCAAAGCTACGAGATAGACAAAATTTTGAACACTCCTGCTCTCAGTGGGAAGTTATACAGTACTCAACTCTCCAGCTCCAATAATGAGAGGTGTGCCTTTCAAGAATGCACCATTGACAACAGAGGGAACAAATTGAGTCATAAATCAGCTTCTGTCAGGGGCAGCTACCATGTCTAGCCAGAGGGCAGATAATAATGTTACAGCTGTAACAAAAAGAAAAGGGCAATAGGTGACAGACAAGCAGTGGCACAAGAGGCACTTTGTTTTCATATCTCTCACCGTGTTTTGAACGCTTGTTATTTGTTTAAATCCAACGACTGTGAAGGAGAGGAAGAGAGCGGAAGAGAGGAAGACTCCCGCTGCCTTGTGGCATCATCCCCCTGCTTTCTGATATTACCCAAAAGGCTGATTGGATTGGAGCAGAGCAGCAGAAAACAGTTATTACCAGGACACAGAACAGGCTGGGAATAATTTCTCTTCCTGACCAGTCTGCCCTCTCTCTGGACCATCTATCAGACCTCAGACTTATTAGATGTCAAATACAGTGTGCTTAATCATCACTGTTAGCCTTGTTTCCTGTTTGTCATTTTGACAAATGAAAAGAGGAAAATGCAGACTTTTTTAAACTTTATTCCAGGTGATGAATTCTACTATTGCTGCTTATGCTAGGCTCAGGACCTGCGGACTGATTGATTGGAGTATTTCTACTGTTTGCTCACTTTATCATATGTGCATACTCCATCTCTTAACAGTTTATCACAGTGAGACCAACGCAAAGGTAGAAATAGATAGTACCTAGACATGGACAAAGAGGAATGAGATGTTTTAGTCAGGGGTTGGAGAGTATCCAAAATGGCAGGATGCTCAGTCTCTGTACTACTCTTACAGTCTTACATTGCTATCAAGGTTTACAGTGGTGTCAAGCTTCTGTGGTCCTGTGTAGTGGTTATAACCTGACACCTGTTGTGTTGTGGTATGGCTATATTGTGCTACAACATAACATATTGTCATGTAACGTAGCATATAACATATTGTTATGTTTATATTCCCTTTCTCTCTCTCTCTCGCTCTCTCTCTTTCTCGCTATCCCCCTCCCTCCATTCATGTCACTATAGAAATGATGAAGGAAAGTGAAGATGAATGGATATTGTCTATTTCTTATATTCCCCCTCCCTCCATCTCCTGCAGCTCAGAGCAGATGCTGCTGCTGTTGCCTTTGGGTTTAGAGCCTGAGGACTCTGGAGGAAGGAGTTCCACACAAACATCGTTATCTACCCCTCTCCTCCTTCCCCCTCTTTCCTACTCCTCCTTCTTTCCCTCCTCTTCTCCTCTTTTCTTATCTCCCCCTACCCCTTCTCTTCTTCTTTCTCTCCCTGCCCTCCTTACATCTCTTCCTTCTCTCACTCCTCTCCCCTCTTCTTCGTTCCTTCTCTCCCTCCCCCCTCCTCTCCTCTCATCTCCCCTTCTTTTCTCCTCTTCCTTCTCTCTTCTTTCTCTCCCTCCTCTCCTCTCCCTCCTCTCCTCCTCATCATCTCCTCTCTCCTATTTGTTCTCTTTCCCCTCTCCCCCTCCCCCTTATGTTCTCCTCTTCCTTCTCTCTCTCATCTCCTTCTCCTCCTCTTTCCTAGCCTCCCTAGCCCAGGAGGATTGTGGAATCATACCCTCATTATTGGCCTGTATATATGATGCCAAGCAGCATCCTGCACCAACCCACATAAGTCATCATTCCTCACAAGCTGTTGGGGAGGGAAGGGAGAAGGAGAAAGAGGAGGAGGGGAAAGAAGGGGGGCTGGAGGCTTAATACTATATCTTACATCTGCTCCTGTCAGGGCTGCTCTAGACTGGAAGGGAAGATGTAAAACACATGCCACTTTCACAAAGCAGGCCCACAAACAAATTACAGTGCCCATTTAGTGACATTATTTGTATGTCAAAGCATGTTTGCTCAACAGATTGGCTGACTCAAAATGAGATGGAAAGAAACACATTGTGTAATAATATATCACCCAGGCTGCAATCTGCTCTGCAGGAGGAGCAGGGGGAAAAGGAGGGGGAGTTATAGCAGAATGGTGGCACATAACTTATGTGGAACTAAAACAGTTAGATGGACTAAGCAATGTAGTAAAGAGACTACCTGACCTCATACATCCCATGTGGCCCTCAGGGGCCACAGGTTGATTTGGGATTCTTAACTTTTGTCACTTCAGGTTGGCTGCTCACCTTGGACTGAACAGAGCAATTGTCTCCCAATCAATAAGCTCTGAACAGGGACCTCATTACATCTCATATATAATCAATTTGCAAAAACACATTGCGGCTGACCTCCATG
>OOFE01045569.1:17024-27500 GCA_900323365.1 Monocentris japonica | reverse complement strand
GAACTAATATAGTGATGATTTATTGATGTTAAAATGCTACACATAGCACATGTAAGTAAATTATTACATTGTAAGTTTATGAATTATTACCCACACAGATATGGGAGCAACAGGCCTGTTTACACCCCCAAAACTTAGAGCATAATGTAGATTTGGGCTCCTTACTCCAGATGAGCAAGTTTAAAGCATAATTGATAGCTTAGCACTTCTGTCTTGTCACGCTCATACCAATAATTCCTGTACGTGACTGCTGTTCAAAGTGGCTGTTAAAGAGATATTGTCAATTTATTTTCCTGTGTAGCCTGCACAAGCTTGAGACAAGCAAGAGAAAACTGAAGGGGGATACAAGCACACAACCTAACCAAACTGCAAATTGCAGAAAACAGAAGTAATAGACAAAACCCAGAGGAACACATGGATAGGGCTATCTTGCTTTTGAGATGACATTAAATAGACTGGCAACAAGGCAAACTGCTCCCTAAGATGCAAGGCGTGGCAAATGTTAGAAATAAATAACCATACATACTATCTACATCTTTAACTCTGAATGTATCTGTGAATGTATTCCAGTGACAACACATTGTATTTTTAAAACAATACAACACATTTTAACACACATGTTCTGTTACACAGATCCGGTAAGTCAAGCTACCTATCCTATCCTAACCTATCTTGGTTTTGTTACTACAGTACATCTTCTGGAACATATTTGCACAGCAACATTGTCAGTGGTAATTTAAGAGTGTAAAGATCAACACAATGACAGGGTTTATATAAGCCCACACCCATCACAGTTAATTTAACACTCCTAGACAGTTTTGACAGCGACATCATCAGCCATATCACCTCTATGAGTGAACAAAAAACACTCCAATCAACACCTGTCAGCTCCTAATAATTGTCACTGACTCTTATTGACACTGGAGAATTTGTACTGTGTTCAAAACTAGGACATACAGGCTTTACATTAGATTGGGCACACTGTATGTATACAGGCCTGACAGGCATTGGCCCTTAAGAACTACAGCATACCTGGATGGGACGCCCACAAGTTTTCAGAGAGCAGAGGCAAGCAGAGGAAATTGTCAGTGGTATAGTAATTAATGCTTATGAATGGATTCGGTCACAAGCCATTAAACGTTCCCTGGCCCATTATAAATGAGCAAGTTGTACTTCCTTGGTTCATCATATTTCTCTTTATAATCCAATATGAGATATGTGAGCAGTTGTAAAATGGTCTCTGGCAGTTCTAATAACCTTGGCAGCTTTATTACATTTATGGCCAACTTCCATCAAACAGGCAATGTGTATTCCTTGCTATGATTAAGGCTTGGTGGGTGAGACGGAGAAGAGAGTATATCATAATATGTTCTAGACATTTGACAGGTATTCTGAGCACTGCTGTTATTATCATCATATCTTTGCTGTGTTATTCTGTAATAGCATATCATTCATTCTTCTCACCAGAATGACTGGCTGTCATTTAAAGAGATTATATTTGAGCATTAGATTCATACAAAGCCATCAGTTCTCACTTAACTCTCTGTGCATCTCAATACAGTTAGATGCCAGATCCATTTTAGGTTAAGAGGCACTTCATCTGCTAATCAAAAATCCTTTAAACCCAGTAGTCCCAGGCATTGATTTCCTTTGTGATTGGCCCAGAGGAAGGTGTAGCCCATTGGTGTTGGTTTGATTAAAATGTAGTTAGTAGTAGTCAGTTAACCATTCCAATCAATAAGCAGGAAGGTTGTTGCAGGGGTCAAAATGTCCCCAGGTATATTCACTAGTATCCCTTCATTTCTACTGTTTTAACCTCACCGGTACTGCGAATACTGTGATTGGGTAAACACCCCCTTGTGCCACACACATAACCTTGAACTTGCAGCTGTATTTTTTGGCTTTGTTTATCTGCAGTGATGCTGTTGGACGACAACAAGTCCTGTGATCTTAGTAAAAGTGGGCTAATGGTTGTAGCAGCAGTAATAAGGCCCGTCCAGGAGTGGAGAGGGACAGGCAGACTCTGGCGTCAACCATTAGAACACCTTTACTCTTCTCAGAGCAATAGCTTCTTCTTATGAAAAGACCCAAACTCCATCATTTCTTCCCTGATGCCTGACCTTACACCGATGTTGTCTCCCCTTCATTAGCATCACAGCTTCAAAGATGCTTGTCCAGCCAGCTCTGAGACCAATTTTCTTTCATCTCATCTCTGTCAGAATCTGTGTGTGTCTCGGCAGCAGAAAGCAGGAGCCGATCCAGACATCAGCCAGACTCATCTCGTTATTTCAGACCCAGAAAGAAGCACAATGAGCTCAGATCCACAGTATGTGGGGTAACAGAGCCATGAACCAGAACCTCTTGGAATGAGGTTTGGTGTTACACTAATGAGAGTTCACCATGGACAGTTTGCAGAATAAATGAGAATACCGCAAATGTCTCAAAGTGCCTCTCTTTGTGTGTTATTGCAATGATGGTACATTCTTTTATTGGCCAAAATTGTCCAAGAGGGGGCAGTATGCCATTAAGGGTATTGAGTGTGTCAGCCAACTTATTACATTGTATACACAGGGGGTGAATTTACACACAGTGTCTACACTTGATCACACACAATAGACCGATATATTTAATACTGAGTATATTTTGAGAAAGTCCTTAATGTTTTTTTTCTTACAGTATATACATATACTATGGAAAGCTTTTGATGTTGATAAGGACGCCAGTGTATTTTATGTAATTCCTTTGTGGTGTGATGTGCTTTGAAGAGAACTGGCTTTTGAATCCCCCAAAGCACATGGATGAATACACAAAGTCTTCATTGGCACTGATTTTCATGTTCAAACACCTACTTTAGGAGTCTCTCGCTCCCTCTGTCTCTATCTTTCTATGTGTTTGTTTCCTGGACATCTTGCAGAGCCACCTCTTTGTTTCTGAGTAAGGTTCTGGGAATGAAGCCCAGTGTGTGTGTGTGTGTGTGTGTGTGTGTGTGTTTATGTGACTTGTATCTGTGTGTGCATGATATTGAGTGTGAGACGTGGTCATCATTCAGTCCTCCTGACAGACTGAATCCCTATGAAAACACCACCACATCCCATCCCAACAGCTGCTATTGGTCAGACGATACCAGCTTCATCTCAGAGCCCACAGACTGCATGTGATATCAGGCACGTGTGTTATTTATCACGGTGGTGACTCTCATCATCATTCTTTCCTTTCTAACCTTTCCTGGTATACTCTGTTGCATACAAAGACCTGAGGCTGTGAACTTTGATTGGAGTATCTCCCTTGTTTGCTATCAGAGTCCCGCAGACGATAAAGAAAAAAAAAACATAATTTCAATCATGATTGTTGGTGCCCTTTTGAAATGTCATCATCATCAATATGACTGTCAAGTGCCCTATGTACACAAGTAGTAGAGGGCAGCAACTGCATAGCAAACTTAACGTGTGCTCTAACGATGCTCTTGTTTGTACTCATTTAGTTTACAACATGGTTGCTTTGTCATGGCCCATGGGTAACCAACCATTCACGGTTAGATTATCATTGTGGAAATATGTGTGTGTATGTGTGTGTGTATGCGATGCTCACAGTTATATATAACAGAACAAATAATAGGAAGTAGGATTTTCCCCTTCCTTGACAGTACAATTTGAGGAGGTGACACTGCAATAACTATGGGAAGATTTTGCCATTAATTGGATTGCGAAGGATTTTTACAGCAGATTCAGATCACTTCACATATTTCTGCTGCAAGTTCACACTGTGGGTGGTATAAATACATTAGTTTACTAATACGTTGTCTTTCTCTCTCTCTCACACACACACCGATGAAACAATGATTGATGATGATGCCAGTTCATGTAAACCAACTGTGAAACCAGAATGGTGGTAGTTTGGTTAAGCATTCGCTTGCAAAGAATCTCCTCCTTCAACTGAGCAAACACTTTATATTGAAGAAAATGGTGTTACAATATTTTTTGTAGGCTACGGTATTTTGTCTCTACTGGAGACCACTTTACCTGAGTTGGGAAATCAACTCACTAGACTAACACAAAGCATGAATCCCAGGTAAAGTGGATTCATGTTTTATATTAGTCTAGTGAGTTGATATATCACCATAATGATGGTGCAAGAGGAATGGCACACAGAGAAATGGGCACAGTTTTAAATCACTACACACCGCTGGGTGTTAAGCTATTAATTTCTCCTATTTTACCCACAAAGGTTAGGCACTCTATCACATGCAGCAGTAGCTGCAGCTAAATATTGGAAAGCATAAATAGTGATCTAACAAGGTTTGATGAACCACTACAAGCCTTCATGGTTGAGCTTGTCTGTCCTTCTCACGTGTGTTACAATGGTTTCACCTTCAGTTATTTATGTTGTTTTTAATGCATAAATATAAAGGTTATCTTTCATATTGTCATACTCTATATTGTCTCAGGTCAGCTAGCCTGGCCTCCAGGTTGCACATACAAACACAGACACTGAACATATATGTCCACAGTGATCACCTCTTGACTGATTTAATGGTAGAGTATATTTAAAGAGAGGGAGCTGTCATTACTATGGAAATCAACTAATAGCAGCTAGTGGTGGGGTGGAGGTGGGGGGGGTTACAGAATAGCTCAAGGGGTTAAAGACTACTGGTGTTAATGACACCACAACAGGCGTATGCTTCTATCAGAGCTGGAGCTACTGATGGGTTTTCAGCTGGTGATGAGATCCCCGGGCTCCTATGGGCGTGTGGATGCTCATCAACTCCTCAATTCATGCTGGTCCTGTAATGAGGAAAACCATAATGGCAACTAGTGCTTAGAGCAACCGCTCACTGTCATGGTTTCACCGGCGGGCATATGCACAGGCAGTGGGGATGCTTCAGCTGGTGAGTAGTAGGCCCTCTCATTATCTAGATATGAGCACCACGAGGGTAGAATAGTGCTTAGGCTTTGGAGTCACATTAATCATACTGTCACATTTCTATAGGTCCACTCCAGAGACATGAGTTCACACCATATCACATGAAGCTGTAATGAGGATGACAGCTAGTAGCGTTTGCATTCGATATTAAACAGAACCCCAGTGGTATGCACATATAGAAAGGCTGTGGAAAGCTATATTTTTCTACTTTGCTGCAGTATGATGGTTGATTATTTGGCAATGTGTACCTTAATGGTAGTGCTCCTTTGTAACTGTAGCGCAGCGGTGTTTCCCTGCACCTGAATCTGATGTGTGTGTCGGCGGCATCATGCTATTTGTCCTCTGTGGTGGTGCACTCTGCCTGCTGTGGGCTGTGGTATGGCAATGTTCACACATTACTGGCTCCGCATTCATTTCCATCCAAATCGTACAGCGCGCACAGGGGATACACGTAATGATTTGCATGGATATAGATTTGAGAAAAGTCCTTCCCACCCATGATGAAAAGCAAACTTTGATCAGTGGTATGAACAAACTTTCTCCTGGCATTGCTAGCACAGCACTGGGACAGGACTCTTGAACTGGGTTGCATTTAAGGTCAGACCCAACGCTTGTAGAACAGATAGATGCAGGCATGATATAGGGTTAAAATCCTTGGTAAAGTGAACGTGTCATGGTCCCGGCTGGGCTTCCCTCTCATCCCTAGTGTGTCTGCTGTTTTCCCCTTACCTAGTGTTTCTCGTTGTTTCCCTGTTTTGTCCTCTCTCCCTCCCTGTCTGTGTCCTGGGCGGGGCTTCCCGCTCACCTGCACACCTGGCTCTCATCAACTCATCTACACATACATATATACATATATAAACCCCGGCTCTGCACTCCAATCTTCGCCAGATCGTCAGTTTTAGCTGCGTGGTAGATATTGCCTATGGTCATGAAAACGTTGTTACTCTTGTTACCCAGCTTTGCTCTAACTCCGTGTCTCCCTGTGCGCAGAGCCACTCTCCCGGTCACCTCCGTCCGTCTGCCTCGCCCAGCTCCCTGCTTGCCTGCATCCCCGTCGTCACCCTGCTCTCCCTGCCTGCTCCGCTCTGTCTCCTCCCCGGTTCCTGCCCCTGACCCCGCTACTTCTCCCCACGAATAAACCTCACTAAACAGTTCCCCGACGTTGTCCGTGTACTGCTTTTGGGTCCTATCTGAGCTCACCCGCATAACAGAACGTTTTTCTTCTTCTTCCTAAAGGTTGCATTCAGGTCTTAGTAATGGTAATGATACAGTTGCCACATAAAACAGTTTTCATTAATTATCTAAATGATTTTAATTCCATCTAAGATCTAAGTTTCAGTCAACGCAAACTAAATTGCTTTGGTTACATCCTGAGGTGTAATGATTAGTGGGTTCTGTTGCTGTTACATGAAGATGCTGAAATGAAAAATGTAGATGATTTTGGGATTCAGACCACCGTCTTCTTGCAGTCTAAACATTGACAGATATAGACATGTTGGGGGGAGGTTAATAATAAAGGTCTCTTTTTTTTTTCTCTGGTATCTTTAAAGGCCGCCTGGTTACTCCCACAGAGAAAGTGAAAATGTCAGAATGACGAACAAAAGCACCCTAGACACAAAGATGACAGGTTGCTCTTGTGCTCTCTAGAAAGAATTCTAAAAAATGGATTCTTGTTAACACGCACGCAGGCACGCACGCACACACACACACTGTTTGTCCATTCATGTTTGAATGGGTTGTCTCCACCTTCTTGGGGGCTTTCTACCCACTGAGATGTCGACACTTATTGAATTCTGAATCAGATAAAGTCTGACCTTGGACTTTTGCCCAAAGCTAAGGATTTCTTTGGAGATGGGCATCGTACTTTTACATTCTTTTTCCATTGACGTGGTGGCTGTTTGACCTTGCTATGGTTGGCAAATAACCTGCAATTTAATGTAGAACCAATGCAATGTTTGTCTACACTGTAATTTTGTGGTCCTCCACAGTAATTTTGGTTGTTGCCGAGTCATTCACTCAGACAGTTTTTTGAAGTTTGAAGTTTTTAATGGTAATGTTTAATCAGCAATCTGATTGCAACGTGCCTGTTGGGAATATATTCTAATGAATCACTAGTTTGAGCAGCTTGCAATCACAATTGAAACTGTACTCATTCTATGTACTGTAGATAGGGATAGACAGTGACAATTATGGATTTTGTACCACAGCTGAGCCATTCAACTTAGTGTCTTCTCCAAACCATTTCCGTGAATAACCATACAATTTCTAGACTCTGGGGATAACAGTAACTCAATCTGAAGGTTGCAAGCCAAAAGCCTGCATGCTGGTTAAATTTCCTTGCCTGACTATAAGCAATTACAAACTTTAATCAATTGATCCAATGCAGTTCTGAACTGCTGAGTGGGTCATTTCAACTCATCATGACCCTCATTTTACAAGTGACCACAGTAAAGCAGGTGTGTTATGTCAGCCAGCCTGGCGCCTCTATGTAGTTACTGTAGCACTGCAGCAGTTGTGCACTGAGCACATGGCAGACAAGACAAGCAAGCAGCACAATGAGCTGCCATCAGATGATAGCAACTAATTAGAGAGTTTTCTCTTCTGCTCAAGGGGCCTTCTTATAAGTAAGAGAGCCCAATGGATATGTAGATGATGTGAGCACAGGGATGGCTGGATCTAGGTCAGGCTGCTGGTGGAGGAAGAGTTGCTTGTGAAGTGAAGCAAGGAGATGTGTTGCAACGCCACACTATTCAGAGAAACCCTCATGAGGCACGCAGATGTGAGGACCCTTAACATTTTTAAGATTATATCTCTAAGAAGTTTATGGGCTTTTGGTATTCAGGGAGAGGTCCCTCTTCCAGAACTCAATGACTTCTCTGGGGATCATTTCTGTCTGTTACAGCTTGGCATTTAAATAGAGCAACTGAATTCATTGATTGGTCAAACCACTCGCTTGGCAAACAGAATTCAAAACAGTTGCTTATTGTGAAGGAGGTAAAGTTAGAAAGTGATTTCATATGTTTCTCTGTGGCTTGTAAGGGCTTGTCATATGTTTAATGGAGTGTACATACATACAGAAGATGCAGTCTGTGAAGACAGTACTTTGAAGCTTAAGATTGAAACTGTAACTTCTTTCTTGTGTTTTGCTTTGACGATGAAAACAATCATCTGAATCAAGTTACAGAAAAATCATTGGAAATAAATTGCTAAGGCAACTGGTGTAGAGTCATGAGTCATGATATCATACAGACCCTTCCCACGTCTCTCAGGCTAAGCAGATGTACACTGCATATTAGTTACAATGCCGTTAGTTGCTCTGCAATCATTTTTCACAATTTTACAGCCTGTGGTCTGGCTTCCTGGAAATTGTTTTGATTTATATCATCAGCATCAATGATAGACTTGGACAGCCAAACTGAGTTCAAAGTTGCACCTCCTTGTGCGTGCTCCTGGCTCTTGCTTCTTGTGTCATGTTTACTGGGGCTTTACAGTGGAAGGGGAAAGGCCTGCCTCTACAGAGCCAATCATATGTCTGTGACAGCCAGCCTCCCCAGAGTTCCCCCCGCTGTCACATATGCCTAACCAACAGATCTGTCAGAGGATATGAGAAATGCCTGCAGTATTATTATTATTATTATTTTTTTTTATTAAAATCTGCAATCATTTTTTCTAACACTTGCAATCACACTTTGAAATTATGAAAGGTTATGATTCCTGCAAGCATGACAGCTTTCAATAAACGCAATGATTTTCTTTCTTTTATTAAAGAAAAATGATTAGAATGAATTACCCAGTAACTCCCACTGTGTGTGTGAAGCATTTAAAGGGGTAACCCTCGAGAGCTGACTGTATGAACCTTCTCAACACATCCTTATGTAACTGTAACTATAACTGTAACTGTAATTCTCAACCCAGTACCTCGATAGATTCTCAGAGATATTCTTGCTCGCTACAAAGGATTTAAGAAAGCATATCTTTTTCTCACTTGATTACCACAGTAAGATTCAGACGAGACACCAGTAATACACTGTCACCAAATTTCCACTCTACTCTATAATAATGAAACGCCTCCAGTATATAGAGTGTGAGTCACTTTCTCAACATAATGAACTCCTTGACATGAAAGTGGCAGTACTTTACCACAGTAAAACATGGCCATTTTCTGTCACCACTACTGAAGACCGACGTGCTACATAGTTTAGTGACAGTGGTGGAGTGGCTGCCGACATCACATCTCCCACTGCTCACTCAGCGTAACAGATGAGTCTCTGTTACGGACACCGATGTTAATACACACACACACACACACAAGTTCAAAAAAGAAAATACTCCTCGAGCTCCATTTTTACTCTGATTGCTGCCTCACTCCCTGTGTTGTGGTCACGCCCTGCCATTTCTCTGTCATGTGGAAGATGAATGAGTCAGAATCTGACACTCTCTTCCCTGCATGCTTGGTGAAACCTTAGTTTACCTTGCAGTCAGGCAGCTCTATATACGTCTGTGGGTTCGGTTAACACCGCCTCTCATTTGTTATTTTTCTCAATGAATTCTGTTTCATACACTGCTGAACGCACTGTAGTGTATGACTAGAGATCCACACACTGCTCTTCTCAATAGCAGAGCTGACTGACTTGAGTATTGTCATGCAGGAGGGATTTAGTGCTCTCTGTTTCCTGCTCTCCAGAGATAGTACAACACTAACAAATTGAGATCATCTGAAATGGAGAATGACAAATATGTTTCTGTCTCAGCACAGGCGCATTGTTGATTTATGTCACAGGATGATGAAAGGAACTCTTTTTTCAGTCTTGCATGAGAATAGTGGCGAGTTCGGGCTTCATATTAATGATATATGGAGTTAAAAGACACCTTAGTTTGCTTAGGAACCATTCCATTACCAATATTTCCTGTGGGCTGTGACAGCATCTGATGCCCCTGGGCTGTCAACTCCTGCCTTCAACCACACCCTCTGTCTCATCACTACACTATTCATTTTCAGTGGGAGATTTACTGTTAGAAGCACTGGCTACTACAACAGCATTCATTCATTCATTCATTCACTCAGTCATTTAGCCACTCAATCAGTCAGTGATTCTGTATTGTGTGTATTGAAGCACATAAAACCTTTTCACAAGTGACAAGATGTTATACTTGTCCTTGAAAAGTATTTTTGTTTCAGCAACAACAAGCAAAAAAATGAAAAAACAAACTCTTACTACTCTGCTTTTAGCAACGATATAGAGTATTCATTCATTTGAGTATTCATTCATGAGAGTATTCATTCACAATGTTTCTTCCATGGTGCATTTACAGTATCTTGCTTCGATGTTACTCATTTCAAAGTAGATGTATAGAATGTCTCGAAACAGCATGAAAAATAGATATTAGTTTCTAATGTGCCAGGTCTCTGTAGGGCTTTATTCTGAGCCTTGCATACAAAGCACCAGCTAAACACACACACACACAGCTGCACATAGACACAGACACACACACACACGCACACATGCTCATACACACACACACACACACACACACACACACGCTCAAAAGCACCAC
>OOFE01045569.1:0-17004 GCA_900323365.1 Monocentris japonica | reverse complement strand
CAAAGCACCAGCTAAACACACACACACACAGATGCGCATATACACACACACACACACACACACACACACACGCTCAAAAGCACCACCCAGTGAGTCCCAAGATGCTATTTATCTATGTTGCTGCAGTCATCAGAACAGTTGCAGAATTAATCTCCAGAGGTCTGAAAGTGTGTCCATCATCAGGCATCCACCCCCTGCTGGGCCTGGTGGTTGTGCTGAGCAGGTCTCAGCTTCAGCATGGGGTTGCACCACTGTTCGCACATACACACTCCCTGCAGAGAGGGAGCATACCCCTGTAATTACACTTGCCAAAGCTATAGGGAGAGGGCTGGGTGCAGGTGGGAACTGAGGCCCTCTCAGCATGCAGTGGGAACAGCATACTCAGGGGATCTCGAAATCAACCAACCAAGAGGCACCACACAGCCAATTACTGACTGTATGACTAATGATGAAGCAGTGCTCTGAGGTTTTGTGGAAATCTCCAGCCCTCACCACCCAATCAGCCCAAGTTCCAGTCCCAGGTGTAGTGTAAGTGGTGCATTACCGTTGTGTTTAGACGTCCCATAATGCTTGCTGCCCATAGACACTTGGAGTGTGATGAATAGCCTGTGGACCTCATATAGTAGTAGTCATATATAGGCGTTTCAGTGTATATATGCAGCACGTGAATAAATGCCTGTATTTCCGTGTGTGTCTCAAATTATGCATTAGGTTAGTGTATGTGTATGTGACTTGTGTATGTGTGAATGGATGGTCTTCAGTGGTTTAGTCGTGTGGGAGTGGTGCATTTACCACTGGTAACTGTGGTGAAAGGTTGCAGGGGACAGAGTGATTTAGCGTGATTTCTTAGAAAAGCTTTATGTGAGTGTGTAGATGAGGCACCCGATCGCTCACTGCTGCATAGCCTCCTCTCCCACACATTAACATAAACACACACACACACACACACACACACAACACACGCAAACTCTTCAAACCCTGCATGATGGACCACAGCGGTCCCAAAGTCATTTTTTGCGTTTGAATTATTCGTTTGACACGTTGAGTTTCTCCCTATTTCACCACGTAGTTCAATCAAGAAAACACATGGTTTGGAGCTATACGATCTCCCAGAAAGGAATATGGGTGCCGGTTCAAACCGAGACAACTATAGCTCTGGAGGAAGAAACGGCACTTACATTAGTAGGACAAATGAGCCACAGGCTGAGACGGTATTAGGAGCATGAGGAGCTGTCCAGATGCTGAAAGTGCATCAGACAGCCTAGTAATTAGTAATAAGACCTGGTGCTCTAGAAGAAATTATGTAATTTTATGATGGGTTAAGAATAAACTATTTATCCATCAAAGGTTCAGCTGAGCATCTTATTTTTTATTTTATTTTGCATGCTAGCATAGCCTGTATGTAATAGGCTACCATTACTTTTGCAGTTCAACTTCTTTTCGTGAAGCAAAATAGGTGATACAGCAAGCAGAAAGAAATTGCACTTTAAGAAATTACACGGCTGGTTAAAATTCAATAAAAACAAAACAATGTACAATCCAAAATCCCTGTCCTTCGGTGCTTCTTTTCCGTGCTGTAGTTGTGGTTGATAGCCCCCGAAAATCTGGACTGAAATCACGATCCGTACAGCCATAAATCAATAGCTTGAATCCGCACCCGTCAGTCGCAGCCCCGCATGTGGAAGAATGCAGACAGGGGGTGGAGTTCACAGCTTTTACTTTCCAAACGCTCCGTCGCCAGAAGAGATCATTCTTTGCCTTGAAACCCGTGGAGTTCACACAGACGCGCCCCGGCTTGTAACCCCAAATTATCAAGTCTATTTATACCCGATCATCGCAGGTTCCCGTTAAACTTTCCATGCTGTTGCCAGTAAAATGCAGACCACTTAGGAGACCGGACCGGACTCTGTACCCTCTTGCTCATCCACTGCGCCCCTGCTCTCTGAGGGAGTGAGGTTTAGGGGACGCACTGTGCCGCGGCCAGGCTGGGCGAACCGGGGAGCTGGCCTGGGTCTCCAGCACGCATGGAGGGAGACGTTATGGACAAACTGGAGGCCATGGCGACGGTCTGTGACTTCGACCCCATCGCAGGGAGCATCCCGGCCACCAAAGTGGAGATCACTGTGTCTTGCAGGTGAGTCTGCCGCTGTCGCTGTCTCTGCATCAGGCTTTGGGTAGGTCCGTCCGCTTTGGGTGCATTGGCACTTAGATGATGTTAGTGGGCAATTAATAAAACACACGTTCTGTTGAAATGCGTAAACGCTGTCCAACACTCCCTTACGAGAAAGAAGAACTATACTAATCATATAATCATTTGTTGAAGGATGCTATAGCGATATCACAGAAAACTTTAAAATACAATGCTTCTCCTGTAGGTCAAACACTACAGCACAGAAAATATTGTAGGTAATATTGGAAACAGCCTAGAAATACCGTTAGGTAAGTATGATGAGTTCGTTATCAACTCACTTTCAAGTGCCACAGACACACTTTAAGTCCCTATAGGAATTGTATAGTGATTTTCTTTAAGGTAGTATTTAGACTTACAAAAGCTAATTTATAATGTAGTTACAAATACATTAACAACTTCCCATAACCAATCTTCCCATAACCAATGTTGGAAGTCTTAGCAGCTTGAAACTTGAAACTTTTTTATTATTTGAATAGGATTTGCTTTTTTAATTTTACTTGGAAGTTGTAAGGAGTCTTTTTATTTTACAACCCCCCACAGTTTTTTTCTGTGTGGTCGGTCATTCATAGGGAGTGTTTCTTGGGCCTGAGCCCGTGCGGGAGTCGCGTGCCACAGCAGATATCGAGCGTTAGAGAGTTGGTTGGCGCGTGTGAGAGGGTCCCTTGAGGCAATGTGCCATATGTAAAACTGCACAACTGCTTTCAAGGCTTCTTAAACATCTATCTATAAACACAAAAACGCCATTTACTGTCAATGGTCATAGTTCCTTTCACATCGTTGGGGTTTAGTAGCCTTCAGTTTAATGCCCCAACCAAATCACCAATAGGGCAAGTGCTTCGCCAAGGTAGGGTGGGGCGCAGTGGGCTATAGGTAGAGAATATAGTCAGGCTGATATTCATGCTACAGCATCATACACTAGGTTTAGATAAATTGAAGGACAATTGGTCCGGTTTAAATCAATATTCCTCATGGAAATTGATGAGAATCGAGAAATGTGTTTTTTCAGGGGCTTAGGTTGTGTTTTCACTGAAATGGGCTTTGCCAAAAGCTGTGCGCTATTGTGTCATACTGTATATAGGTTAACCCAGAGGCTATATCAGTATTACTCAATGTGAATAGTGTGTTCCAGCCTACACGTCTCTCTTGTGTGGAAACTGACGAGCATATCAGTCACAGCAATCGAGAATCAATAGCATGTAAGCCATAGGCGAGAGATTTATTGGCTTTTTCCTGTGCCCCCCACTTCGACTTTCTTCTCTTATCTGCATCCTTGTCGAAATAAACATTCCTTCACTTATCTGGAGGGGGCATTGATGAGGTCTGAGAAGCTCAAGCGAATGTCTTCTCTCTGGTGGCACGTGCGTTGATGCCATCCGTTTGCAATATTGAAATTGCTGGAGAAATAGAAATTGTCAGGTAGCTGACCTTCAAAACCTTTTCCCTAAGTGTGCACTTAATTGATCTGTCACATTTCAAAACACACCAATGAACCTTTATGACTATTAGTTAAACAGACAGACTGAAATAGAGACTAGTAGAACAGATAGACTAGTAGGCTACAGCTTAAGTCAAATCTCCCTATTGAGATTTTCATCATGAAAGACTGCACAGTTTTGGATTGGATGAACAGCATTAAACCCTGCATCATCATGGTGGGGACTGTGGGGTCCCCCTGCCAGAGCTTAGAAACTGCTGATTATTGTGTTTTATGCTGCATGTAACAAGAATCCCTTGATGGCCTGCACAACTGAAGCAAGAGTATGTGTATGTGTAGGATGTGTTTTATTTATGTCTGAGTCGTTTGTCTGCTGTCTTTGTATGTGTGCGTATGTATGCATGTATCAGTGAGCGTGCATGTGTTTTGCTTCGCAGCTGAACTTTGTTATGGAGATCCTATTTTTGCCTCTTGGATGTTTTTTCCCTCAGACCTTCATAGTTTAAGCAGGATTGCATGCAGATGCCCTCAGTCTCTGTCGATCTGCAGCTCCCTTGTCTGTCATTACTGTCTCCCCAAACAAAGACTTGCTCCAGGACACAGTTTGATATTTCATAGAAAAAATTTGTGTTTTCACTCGGCCTTGAAATATTGTCTGCTTCAGATGCAAAGTTCCTGCCTGTTCTTCTTTGTGCTTTGTGAAGATTGCTAGCTCATGTCTAACCTCTGAGGACAGCTCAAAACATTAAATATCGGACAGCTCAAAAACTGAACTGTTCGAAATATGTATGAAAATAATTATAAAAAATAAACACACACAACACACAGCCAGCTCTCTGCCAGTTGTCTTCCAGTTTCTATTTGGTTCATCCAATAGAAACAAAGAGAAAAACATGGTGTTATGAGTGTGAAAGGCACCAGCACCACAACTCTGTGTAATCGATTTAGTAAGCCTGAAAGCTCTGAGATTGCAGCACACACGGAATTGAATTGCACCGTGCACCCCTACAGGCATTCTCATAACCCTCTGCTGTTATTGCAGAATGCCTCCTGACAAACTGGAGGGACTGAAGCAGACAACCTCTTATCAAAACAAGTGCATATCGCTGTGATAGCACATTGTTTCCCCTCTATGGCTCTGATTGGTTTTCCTCATAGGTCAGCCAGAAAGCCGAGCCCAGAGCATCTGCTCCTTCGCTGTGAGGGCTACACTCCAACTCAGTGATAAGATGGCTCTTGAAACTCAAGTGGTCTTTATTGCTGCATGTGCCCTGTGAAATACATGCCAGTGAATAAACCTCAATGGGTTAGACAGGAAAGAGGCAATGGTTCCGTGGTGCATTTATAGGCTCAATCCCATCAGGTAGGTGCCAGTAATGAGTGGTAATGAGTTCAGTGGTTAATAGTGAAGCAACTCCTGAATATTTCATAAGTTACCTCTATGTTGTTTGCTGCATCATGCTTTAATGATAAGCAAGGCAGTAAATAGATAGATAGATGGATACTTTATTCTGGGATTCTGGGATTTGGTGAAATTCTGGGGTTGCAGCAGCATA
Organism: Monocentris japonica; assembly: GCA_900323365.1. NCBI lineage: Eukaryota > Metazoa > Chordata > Actinopteri > Trachichthyiformes > Monocentridae > Monocentris > Monocentris japonica. Next base: position 11,822 of record OOFE01045569.1, on the reverse strand, counting down.
ACAGTATCCCAAGAATGTACAAAATACAAAGACAAGGTACAAAATACAAAATTCAAAATACAAAGGCCAATAAAAAATACAAATGTTGACATATTTACAAGTAGGGAAGAGCGAATGAATGGAATCCGACTGGATTTCAGAATGTGACAGCTTACCAGACTGTCTCAGAGTTCCCATATAAAATGAGTTATGGCAAACTGGGATTTCAGCTCTGTGGGTCCAAATAACCACTGACAAATGCAGATTTTTTTGGTAATGTCTGTCAGAAAAAGTGTGCATACAGACAAATATCACAAAGCCCCTGAAAGCTTGCACAAATTGATGATTAGATTTTTTCCCTTCTTCTTTTTTTGTTTCCCACAAAGATCGATCCAAGCCCATGGCCATGACCTGTAACTACAGTGGCAATGTGCACACCCTGTAACTGCCTCTGTGACCAGGATGAGGGAGAGACTATTACTGATAGGCTTGACAACAAACCTGGCAAAGGCTTAGGGGAATGGCTTGTTTCTGAAACTGTTTTATGACATGATACAGTGGAAAGTGAAAGGAAAAAATATGTGAAGAAAGATGTGATGACAGATTGTGACCCAGATTTTGAACTTTTGACATTGTGAGTACATGATACACTCTACAAAACAAAACTACCAGGAAGACCCAAGGGAGCAGAAGGCAAAAAGGCTTGAATGTTTTCTGACTTGAAAATGAAACATCAACAATCAGAGCTACAGAGGGCATACTAGTTCAAATACAAATTCATCCGTCCAAAACAGACTAGAGGGGTGCTGTAAAATGTATTTGCTGACTAAGCTGCCCTCTCACTGTGCTCAGCCTCCCACTTGACAGTCTAAGTATACAACACCTAGGGCCCATTTCATTAGTATGAAGATTTTGCTTCTTGTTTACACACTGTTTCTATTATAGTTGGAGGAGACACTCTTGCAGCTCTGTCCACCACTCCTCCATTGCCTCTGAGCTTGGCATACCCATTCATTTGGTGTGATAGATTGGATAGGGTAGCACTACACCAATCAATGGATTCCATAGCTGGGGGATTTAACTCAACCAGGCCACTCTGGTCCCCAGGGATTCATTACCTGGTGAAACACGCAGCTGAGCACAAAGAGGTCACATGATGTCCGGCATCCTCTGACAAATGCTTGCAGGGGAGGATCTCCAGTGCACGAGGCCACTGATTGCTATCCTCAGGCGTCAGTCTGAAAACCTGAAGCATGCTTCTCGATCTAAACTCTCCCCAAGGGAATCAATGCAGCAGAGGGGGGAGGGGCCATAATGAAAGCATCAGGATGATTAGGATGTGTGGCGCTGCAGCTCGATCTGTCAAAAACAATTGTTTGAGCAGACGAATTGGAATTCAATCTGTGTAACCAACCTAGTGTTTATTTGAATGTTGTTGCTGCCTTCATGGCCTATTACTCTGCTGTCGTTGTTCTGTTAATGTAGCTGTTGATCTCATTCGTGTCACCTCTCTAGAGTCTCGGTTACCCATTCAGTCAAACCCTGTGACCTGGTTTCCTGGTTGAAACATTCTTTTGTTCTTCACTGGGAGAAGGCAAGTTGGAATTGAACTAGTGTTCATTGTACGAGAGCATAAAATATTAATAAAAGATCTCTCTGAGTAAGAGAGAGATTTCAATTTGCCATGTTTTACTAAGCCATTCTTTTCATACCCTGTTCTGGGTTAAGACTGACCTGAGGCAGGCTCACAGCTTTTATCTCCCAGGATGGTGTGTGTCTGTACGTGATGTGCCGCATCTGTTTTGGGGGTTGAGGCTGAGAGACATGATGGCACCAAGAGAAGCAGATCCTTTCCAATTTTGGGGATGTTAAGATTGCAGCAGGCGAGTCTCACAGGTCGATGAAGCGAATAATTATGCATGAACCCCTGACACAGTGAAAATGAGTTTGGATCTCAGACACTTGGCTTGTGGCGGTGTCAGTGTTATTAATACATTCTCATTTGGGGTGTGTGGCAGCAGAGGGGGATCCCATGGAGACACAGTTGTGGTGCCATGTCAGTGGTTTATGACTCTCTGCATGTCACCTGTCTCATCTGGAAGTGTTGATTTGAACGACGAATCAAACCATTGAAGCATCAAGATGTTCTTTTTCAGGGAACCTTAAGGGTCAGTAGACTATGTTGGCGGAATATCTGTGTGGGAGGATATTTGACCTAACATCACAGCTTGTTACTGTTAGGGGAATGTGAGAGCTGACGGCAGATTTGTAGAATGGTTTGACAGGTTTTTGCTGTCGGAGTTTTGCTCAGTGAAGATTTCACCATGTTATGATGCATATGTTGAAGGTGTCTGACTAACAGGCTAAGACAAAGGGCTAAACAAGTTAGTTATGGTCAGATTCTTGTCATACCTGTTGCTGTTGACATATCAGGGTTCAGAACTGGGTTCTGTCAGATACAGTACAATGGATACCTTATATTGTAGCCAAGGGGGGCATTTGGATGAGTGTGTGTGTGTGTTAGTGCAAGTATTGGTGTGGTTATGCTCTATAGTCAGTGTGTGTGAGTTCAAGCTCATTACAGTTTACCACCTACCTCTTTATGTGGTCCTCTCACCTATCAAGGCTCAACATGAGTCCACACTATATCAGCACCAATTACACACTTCTCTCTCTCTGTTTCTGCCTCATATTGTACTCTCATATCTATCTTTTCCCTCACTAACATCAATTTGTGTTGTTATAAAGCCAAAACCTTGGAAATCCTATACAGCGCTTCACTCTGTTCTTTGTGTACAATTTAAAGTGTTTACATTGCCGGTTTGTGAAGCGTGTGGTTGTGTGTGTGCGCACAGTTGAGCTCAGAGCTTGGGGTGTTTTCAGATGGAACAGAGGGTGGGAGATGAAGTGAAATTGGCAGGAATTCCCACTAGGCAAAGTGCAAAGTGTCTTACCAGGGTTATAACAGCCGTAGTATCAGTGTGCGCATGTCCCCCAGCTCCTCACAGAAATCTATCTCTGCACAAACCCTGAACTGTCACAGTATGCAATTAGCAGCGATATTATTCCCAGTTCAAACGTTAGTCATACAACAAAAACATAGCTGAGACAGCCTTAGGGAATCATAGCATGTGTGTATGTGTGTGTATTCTCATTTACTAGACCGACAGAGGACCAGTTTTATGACTGGGATTCTGTCACAGCTTGCGAGACGGCCGCCCAGGGAGTGCTTTACTGCAGGTATTGTAGACCTGGAGAGATCCCAGGTTGAACCGAAACCTGAATAATTAAACAGATGGAGGAGAAGACACCTGGCGCCATCACAGTGAAGGTCAGCAGATGGGTCTCTCACTAATAAAGTTACCAGATTGTGTATTGAGTGTAATGTAGTAGAGGTTTTGAGATAGAGACAAAAGTAACATTACTCTATATCATCATCTGTCACCATCCTGGGGATTCACCAATAGACAAGGTAATACAGATAGATTGTTCCCAATACTGGAATGCTGGATCATTTTTTTCTCATTTTTTTTCCCTGGAAGAGCATCCCTGAGGAAAACAGTGGAATGTTTTAATCTAAATAAAGGGAAGCCTCAGTTTTGCAAAAGTGTCAACTAACCTCTGCAGTAGCGTGTACAGTATATCTCTCAGGTTTGGTTCTATGACGTGGACCTTGAGATATTCCTTCAGGGCATGTTAGACAAAATGTAGCCCTGCTGACCCCATAGTCTCTGAGTGGAAAGAAAATAGCAGTGCGTGGTCAGAGATGAGAGGGTCATAGAGCAGGGGAGAAAGTGACAGAGTAGACTCACAATTACATACCGTCCTTCACTCTCTCCTCCAGGCCTTCTCCCATTGTCTGAAATGTATTATGGAGTTGGGTCCTCCTCTTCATCTAATGCAGTTAGAGACTTGACTTTCAAGCTTGCATTTGTCCTGTCCTTTTCAGAACCAATCAGGGAGCAGATCATACTGAGTGGCCAGCCAGATTCAAGACATTTTAAATGCCTTCCCACAGAATTAGATGTTATTTCTCCAAGGTGCCAATTATGATTTTGACAACTCGAAGAGAGGGGCAGAGAATGAAGGTACTGCTGACAATGAGGCACTGGAGGCACAGGAATTAATTCCAACAGCTCTTAGATTAATAACCAGCCACATGGACCAAGGAGAAATAAGTTAAAATATCTCCAGGGATCTGACCGAGAAGGAGCTAGTCTACGTAACGCATACTTCCAAATAAGAGTTCAACAATCAGCTACATGTCTTGCGGGGTTTTATGAATGTCAAACCTCCCTGGACTCACTCTTGCCTAATAGAGGAAACATTTATTAATATTTTAGACAAACTAAATAGTTTTTATGACACATTTGTGTAGCCAGAGAGAGTTTGGAGATGTGAATGCAGATCAGTTGTGTAATGCTCATTTAGAGTTTACAGCTTTTCCCATTACTGCATGACTTATTAATTGAAGTCTGCATAGCCGATAACTTCAATTAGTTAATTCATCGATGAATAAACAAACATTACCATGTCAGGGATGATTAGGGAATCTATTCATTTAATTGAATATTTTTCATATTTCACTGGTGGAATTGATTGGCATTTCCCACGCTTTTGTTTGATCTACATCTGATATTGCACATGAGACTGTTTCCTATTGCTTCACATGTGATGAAATATTGAATGCTCCAATGATAACAAGAGGTTTCTGAGTTTTAATCAAGGCGCTGAGATCAAGAGGAATTAGAAAACTGAGGTTGGCAATATTTATTCCCACATTCCCACAGTCCCATACAATAAGGGGTGATTACATGTTAACATTGATGAAAATACAAGTATGTTTAGTGAAGGCTCTTACAAGAAGTGCGATGTAGCAGAGAAGCAACTTGACATTATTACTTTTGTCCTACTTTTAATGAACTTCACTCTGCATCAACCTTTGGGATAATGATCTTGTCTTATCCCACTGAGACTTGCTGTGAGAAGGAGTTACCTTTTGAAACAGGCGGCATCATTACTTCACTGAGAGCAGATGGATTATCTGAGATGTTAATATCTGTGCAGCAGAACCACTGTGTGCACACTGGACATGCACAGTAAATTGGTGGATTAGTTTGTATCGGTGTATAAAGCTGTGTACTAATCAAATGTTTATGGGACGGATATGTGAAAAGGGAACATTGAAGTTCATAGCAATAACATTGTACATTCCTTTGTTTCCACTCTCTCTTTTCACTTTTTTCACAACAGTGTGTCATGGTGAAATAATGTGGTACATTTTCCTGTTTTTCTTTTTTGTCTGGTACATTCTGTTACGTGGAAGAGATGGAGTAAGGTGATGGACAAGCTAATTGGCCGAGGGTAATGGATGCCAGACAATAACAGGTGGATGAGAAGAGGCAGTTAGTCATGGATGGCTTTGTTATCTCCAATGATAATTACAATGACACTGTTCCAACTGTAGTCAGGTCAGCCTGAGGCTAAACACTGACAATAACCCAAATTAAGCTGCATCTAATATCCCCCCACATATCCCTGTGACGGAAGATTTCTGTATCCAGCACCCCAGCATTATGTGTACATGAATGATGGCTTGTTGCTTGGATTGAGCCTTCGGAGTCTCATCTATAGTCATGAAATCCTCCTATTCCCCAAAGGGATGAGGATCACTCTATACTGCATGTGAGTTATTTATTGACACTGTTCAGAACCAGGAATCTGAAATGGGACACATTTATAGGGTTTTGGGTTATATTGATACACTAATGAGATCACCGAAGACATCTTTATAATGCCAACCCAGTTATATGAACAGTTCATAGCACTACTAAAGATTCATTTCAAAGGCAATATCTGCTTAATTAGAAAGTGTGCAGTGGAGAGAGCCGGGAAAGACGGAGAGAGAGAGGGAGGGACTAGGGTTACCAACTCTCCAGGATTGTCTGGGAGACTCACAGAATTTCCCATTTCCAGTCCAATATAGTCTAAAAATAAAAGACTGCATGAATCATATTAATGCTGATTGCGATTCTTATCTTGAATGGGCCAATGAGCCAATCAGAGTGTCTGGTTGCATGAAAGGGTGTTGGATGACAATCAATGTTATAGAACTGGATATCTCCTCCACAGCGTGAGAGGCAGTGTTATATCTATGAATTTAGGTTGTGGGAAGTGCAGAAACGTTTTTCATTGCGTTATTCTATTAAATAATACCCTGATTTCTTCTTTTTATGGTATAATGGTATATGGTCTCCGTGTATGTGGCTTACGTAGGGATGTGCTTTGGCCCTCTGAGATACCAGAATGCTTCCATAGATGCTAAGTGTGCTTTAAATTCATCTTTGTCCATGTGAATGCATACTGGTTGCCCCTGTTGAAAATAGCTGGTGAAGTAGATTCTCATATTTAGTCTGTGTTGTGCTCTGTTACTGTGGTCAGCTGCTCTACCTGCTGACCTGAGACCAGACTCACCAGAGCAAAACCAGCTTCTGTACACCACCACTTTACAGTGCTGCCAAGTTGCAAGCCTGCTTTAGAAACAAAACATACAGGGGGTGGACAAAATAATAGAAACACCTAGCAATATAGGAATATAAATATATGGAGCAGGGTCTCCCTTTGCCACCTGAACAGCTTCAGTCTTCCTTGAATTGCTGGCATACAAGTCCTGAACTGTGTTAAGTGGGATATTGGACTATTCTTCAAGAAGGAAAACAACAAATTCTTTGAAGGATGAAATCTATTTTAGAAATGTATTTTGAACTCTCTGCTCTAGTACTTCTCATAATGTTCCAAAGATGTTTAATCTTGGTGATTGGGGAGGCCATCAAAGGCACTTGACTTCATCCAGTTTTGTGGTGTTTAGCAACTAACCTGGTCAGTGTCTGTCCATCCCTATCGGTGAGCTTCAACTCGTGACTACTCGTCCTCTTTACAAGTGCAGTTTGTCTGTGTATGTATTCTGCACCGTCAATTCAGACATTGACTATTTGGCCTCTTTGGAACTCTGTTAGTTGCGTCATGTTGGTTTAAAAGCTAATATATAAAAGCTATGATTATGAGACCGTTTCTTAAAGCAGATCCATAATGCTAATTGGCATTCAACTTGATTTGACTTGCCTGTGAAGCTTCCATTGTAATTATGATGTAGTTACTTCAATGTTAAAGTCTTTTTTCATGTTGCCCCTGCAAACCCTTGTCAGAAGGGAAAGTTTTAACTGGCAGCTCTACTTCTGTGTCCTCAGTGTCCTTTTACAGAGCTTTAATGTGCTTTCCGCACTGTTGGCTTGGAAATGAAAACTCAAGGTTTATGGGGAGTTAAGTGTGATTGTAAATGACCATGCAACTATCTTATAGCACTTGGCATATCAGATCTTTTGAGGAAATTGTATAAGACAGAAAGTATTTACAACCACACAAAATGAAGTGGAACTTCTTCACAGTTCTACCACAATCTACACTATTCAAAGTGTACTTTTGAAAAGATAAATATATATCTTGTTAATTTGATCCTTGTACATGATTACCATGAATTTTCTGTTTCTTTCCTTTGCAGGAATCTTTTGGACCGAGATACATTCTCCAAATCCGACCCATGTAAGTGCTGTCACGTCCTCCACGTCCTTTTAGCATGCAAATGAAACACAAACTGCACTGAATTAGGAAGTGTAAAGACTGCAGTGCAGATTACCTTTTTCCTGTGGGGAATTTTACTTAGAATATGGTGCATTGACACCTTTTCTCTTCTTAGCGACTCTTTACGTTCACTTTCGCTGAGCTTAGCTGTGATTCAGTTTACTCTGCTATTTCAAAGTGTTCATTCAATAACTGCATATCATTTGCACAATAATGTGACAGCCTTTCCTCAGTGAGAGCTACAGAAAGTACCTTAATGCATGCAGGGTATAAGTGCCAGCCTTTGAATACAAATGGGTATCTTTTGGCGAGACAACGTGGAAGCATCCCTGGGTATCTTGGGGAGACGCAGCATTTTCTATAATATTCCCGGTGGGATTGAGCATGGAGGAGGCATTTGACATAATAAGGCAGAGGTTCAAGCCCTTTGGGTAAATAAGAGGCTGGGGAAACATCACATTGTATTTGCTAGAAGATGAACCCTAGGCTATATGACAGGTCACGTTGCGCTCGCTTGCCTGAAAATGAAATAGGAATCAGGAGAATCCCATTGTTAAGAAATTGTGTTTTGATTGCACAGCTTAAATTGTGCCCTTGGAGCCTTCAATCTTACTTAGCGCTTTGTTCCTTGCATGTGGAGATCGTACCTAGATTTGATGCGGTGCAGTATCGTCAAGCTTGGCACTTCATTATGCTGTCAGGGTGTGGCAGGGTAATTAATGATGGATGTCAGCAAAGGAAGAACAAAACAAACACCGTTTGATGAAGTGGGATGCTTGATTTAGTTTGTTTTGTGACAATGTATTCCTCTGCTCTATCTCGCTCCCCCCCTTCCCCCTCTCTTCTCAGTGGTTGTCTTGTATACCCAGGGTGTGGAGTCCAAACAGTGGAGAGAGGTAAGAGCTCACAGCAGTTCCTCCCTTAACACTGCCTGTCTCTCTGCTTTCCAAAACAGTCTAGTCTCAGTTGGCAACCCCTTCCCTCCCCTCCTCACTCTCAAGGTAAATGTGAGTGCCAATCACTCTTTATTGACCATGTGAATATTCATGCAATGGTTGGCGCCGTGCTAGCTGTCACTGATTGGCTATTAAAGTGACAGATACACATATCGATAAAAAATAGCCTCAGCCTCAGAATCCCTCTGGCTGCTGGCCACTGGGCCTTAATTAGACAAGAGACTCAGATGAAATGGTGGAAGGCAGAGATTGCATCAGGACAGAGGGTGCTACTGAGATTATTGTTTGTCCCATCATCTAAATGGATGGACATTCAAAGAAATGACAATATGATACCTTAAAGGACAAAACCACCCATATGTTCGTGAACATGAAACACTTTTCCCAAAGCTAAAAACCAGACGGTCAGGTCTGAAATCTGTGATGCAATTAATATGTACCTGATGGAGCTGCTCCCCTGACAGTAAATGGGGGACTTTATGGGCTCAAAATGTTTGTTTGAGCTTTCACACCAAAATCAACTGTTTATTAAAGAGCAGTGCAATATTAATTGATTCCCAATAGACATTGGTGCAACATTTGTATAAATATTTCCGGGGTTGATGCGTGCATTGTGAAACCATTGAGACACATTGTGAAAATAACACTTAACTGGACTTGCAATAAACGCTGGTCAACACAATGTATGCCAAAGTACTTAGACAAAGAAGAACACAGACGAGAGCATCTTGTCTGAAACCATAGCTGTGACTGGATTCACTTTCTAAGAAGAGAAATTGGGCCACTGTGTTTTTTTTGGAGTTCTATTTTATTTGATCTTGTTGCAATGTTAAAAACTGAACACAAATTAAATTTGAAATAGCTCAAAGCATGGTGGTTAAATTTTTAGTGACCCGAACCAAATGTTACCTTTTATTGCTTCAGTGGAGCTCAGGTCTCTTACAAGCGAGGTCATCTGCCCCTGGTGCTGTGTAATTAGAAATCTAGTCCTGGGGCATAGTAACAACACGGTGGCATTGCTTTGCTTTGAGTAGTTTTACCAGTGAACAAATGTGAATGAACAATACCCACTTGAAAAGATAAATGTCTTGTCCTCACTGTCAAGTGTACTGTATGTGCAGGGTATAGTTTGGAAGCCTCCTACACCTGTTGCCACTGGCTGAACGGCTCCCTGCTAAAACCTTACAAACTGCTGTGCAGAATTGATTAAAGCTAAGCGCCTCTTTTTGCCCCTCTGTCATGTAATGTTTTTGTCCTCCCCAGAGAAGATATGGCTGGTTGGAGCTCCTCTCACTGTGCCACCAACCGCCTGTAATCCAATTACTCTTCTGTAGGAGAAACTCCCCTCGGCTGCTAGTCATCCACACTCCTCTGTCAAAAGCCTTTTTTTTTACAAATACAATAACCACGAAGAATGGGGAACCAAATGATTACGGATAAATTGTGTTTCTATTGCAATAGGATGCCTTCATCGATTCCACTTGAGACCTGTCTCACCATGTCTAATTTTTGTCAGCATTTGTGGCTTTATATATAAGACCGTAGCTGCAGCACGTCATTCTGTCTGTTTTAAACTTCACCTCTGGGTCTGCTATTACTCCTGGTCCTTGACAGGTTTTGCTCTTTCCTCAACTATACAGTGACCACTGGATAGTTTAGCTAGTGTAGTTTACTGAGTGGCTGACACAGTATGACCTCCCTGAATTCAGAAAAGCCTGGCCTTCCAGCTTCCAGTCAAATTCCTAGACATGAATCTCTATTCCAAGATAGATTCTATGACAATCTAGCTGACAATTTACTGTAGTTATGGTTATTCGATGGCAGGGACTGCACACAGCCAGTGTCCAGATATCCCCTCAGCAGGTTTTTGTCTGGAGTTGACAGCTAACTGTAAGCTCATAATCATGCTGTCCTGGCTTTGCTGCCCTGCTGTGCACATGGCAAGGTAAGAATCATATGTGGCTCGGGAGGCCTGTTACACTATATGGCCAAAAGTCAGTGGACACCTGACCATCACACCTATATGAGCTTACTGGACATCCCATTCTAAACCCTGGACATTAATATGGAGTTGGACCCCCCTTTGCAGCTATAACAGCCGCCACTCTTCTGGGAAGGCTTTCCACAAGCTTTTGGAGTGTGTCTGTGGGAATTTGTACCCATTCAGCCAAAACAACATTTGTGAGGTCAGGCAGTGATGCTGGACGAGAAGGCCTGGCTCGCAATCGGCGTTTTAATTCCTCCCAAAGGTGTTCAATGGGGTTGAGGTCAGGGCTCTGTGCAGGCCAATTGAGTTCCTCCACACCAAGCTTGTCTTAACCATGTCTTTATGGACCTCGCTTTGTGCACAGGGGCACAGTCATGCTGGAACAGCAAAGGGCCTTCTCCAAACTGTTGATTAAGATTACCCTTCACTGGAACTAAGGGGCCAAGCCCAAACCCTGAAAAACAGCCCCAGACCATTATCCTTCCTCCACCAAACTTCACAGTAGGCACTATGCATTCCGGTAGGTAGCATTCTCCTGGCATCCACGAAACCCAGATTCGTCCATCAGACTGCCAGATAGTGAAGCGTGATTCATCACGCCAAAGAACACGTTTCCACTGCTCCAGAGTCCAGTTGCGGAGTGCTTTACACCACTCCAGCCAACGCTTGGCATTGTGCATGGTGATGTGAGGCTTCCGTGCAGCTGCTCAACAGATCTACCACTTCGTGGCTGAGCTGTTGTTGCTCCTAGGTGCTTCCACTTCACAATAATAGCACTTACAGTTGACCGGGGGCACATCTAGTAGGGCAGAAATTTCATGAACTGGCGTCTGGCAAAAGTGGCATCCTATGACAGTGCCACTTTTAAAGTGACTGAAACACCTGAACTCAATAATTAGTAGGGGTGTCCACTGACTTTTGGCCATATAGTGTATTTCCTTGGGTGGCAGTTCTTTGCTGTGGTGCTGATTCTTCTCCTTTTGTTAAGTTTGGCCTGAGACCCAAGTGAATTTGCTATTGGCCCCCTGCCACCACATTCAGCCACTGAGATGTGCTTTCCTGTCTGCTCTGAAGAGCTCTCACTGTTTCTGCATCTACTGGAATGAAGCTCACTTTTTGACTGGAAGAGAGGCACAGAAAAAATGTGTGAGAAGAGGTAGCGCCACATGGTAGTTAAACTTTTATAGGCTTAGGCAGACTTTCATATTTGATGGCAGGTTCCACTCCAGCAAACCCCAGTCCCTCAAACTATCTACTTGGGT
>OOFE01045568.1:0-10748 GCA_900323365.1 Monocentris japonica | reverse complement strand
AGAGGGCAACCACTTCTAAAAAGGAAAATGCAGCAAAATGTCAAATCTGTCAGGGTGAGTGAGTCAGGCAGCTGGTGGGGAGTAATTCTAAATACATGGAAATCTGGCAGGCAAGCATCTCACTGAAAGTCACTTTGGCGTTAAAATTAGGTGAATTACCATCAGTCTTAAAATGAACTGTGCTTTATTAACACAACAGTCACAACACAGGTTGCAGATGGAGACCAGATTCCATTTATTGTCTAAATGGAGGAGTGAAGAGTGGAGAGAGTGGTGAAAAGAAATTACTATTTTTCACCGTAGAAGTTGATTAATTGATACATTTCTACAGCATTGGCAGAGCAAAGGGCAATCAAAAATCATTACTATACATAGGCATAGGCACAACTTTACAACAGCATTTCAACTGCATTTTCCTTTTTTCATGCTTTGAAGTAAACAAATGCACCAACTGATAAATGTAATCTATTTTCGAGGTTAATGTTCATATATGCTAGATGCTACACAGAAATGTTGTGTCTGCTCATCTGTTTTTAGAGTACCCGCTTGCTGTCATTTTTACACACAGAAAAGGAGGCAGTAGCAACCAATTTTATCTTGCTGTAAAAGCAAAGGACAGAGAGAGAGAGAGAGAGAGAGAGAGAGAGAAAGAGACTGAGAAAGAACAATGAAAAATATAGCCGCATTAGTGGGGTCCAAGCTCATTGGGCAAAAGATTTGAAATTATTTGACAGTGAGAATAAAAGCTTAAAGCTTGATTCATCATTATATGGTCTGACACATTTTAAGCCCCTCGCAAACACTTATATGAACTTTGGTTGCTTGAACAAAAATAGACAGCTGATTGAGTCTCCTTTTGACTGGGACTGTGATTGGTAGAAACAATTAGACATCACTTTTTGAAGTGCTTTCTGAGAGGTTCAGAAATTTGAAATAGGTGATACTGGATGGAGGACTTTAAGGCAGAAGAAGAAGAAGGAGAGGCAGAAGGAGAGGAAGAATTCTGCAGCGCTTGGGCAGTAATTAACTTTAAATGAACAGGGAATGTATCCAGTTTTATTGAGAGTGTAAAATATAGATCAGCGTTGTGTGATCAATTGGACTATGAGGTGTGGCTTTTAAAATTTAAAATGCTGGTGCAAATTACATCTTAACACATATGTGTGTTAAATTAAATTATTGATTTCTCTTTCATTCAATCACCCTACCATCCATCCTAGTTTGGATAAGTAAATCATGGATAAGTAAATCTATTTTGTTGGGGGTTTTTGGTCTGCCTTCATTCTTGAGAGGAAATACAGATAATTCAATATGTTTCCGCAATTTACTTTGAGACGCTATAACCTATTTTGTCTCTGAGAGGCAGGTAGTAGCTCAAAACATGATGTAGCACAAGATCACACCAGTTGTTACAGTTTATCCTAGCCATCACTCACACTTATGGCCTCAGGACTATTTGTATCCATTCATCTCCATCGCACTGGCAGCGTGTTGTTGCCTTGTTCACTGCTTTCTGCTTGTTATGTACATAGACAGCAAATACATTAATAAAATGACAATGTGAGTACGTCGACATTCCAAGGGGATTTCAGATGACAAAATGTCTGAATAGTAGTACAGCTTGCTTTATTTTGCCACTCCTGCAATAACCTTTTTTTCCTTGCTACATTGTGTCAGACATAAATAGCACTGCATGCAAGCCAGCAGTTGAATTTTTCTTTTTCTTTACCACTTGTGGAGAAAGATTATATTGCTGCCAGCAGTGCTTTTTTGGGTTTTAAAGAATAATGCAGCTGGTGCTAATTAACAATTTTAAGAGGATGCCAATCAAGAAACTTAAATCTACATTAGGCAATTTTGCATACGGCTAAATAGCAGCAAAGAAATGATGTAAATGGGGTGAAGCCACAGCATCTCAATGAGGGGGGATGGGATGCTCTTATCTACTTGCAGCCCCACTTTAAGCTGATAAGACGGGTGTATTTTTACATTAAAATTTTGCCTTGACCAGCTTTAAACTTTTTATCAATAATGTTCTTCTAAGTCTAACACATATTTCTTGTTGCTTGATGAACTATTTTCTTGCAAAAACCATTTCCCCGACCCACAGCACAATAAATCCCTTTGTGCTTTTTCAAAAAACATGGTATTGATTGACACTAACAGTGCCGCAGAAACAAAGCATTAGCAATCTGTTCTCATAGGACTGAATTCAACTCCTGACCCTGTGAACCTTGAAAAAACCAACTTGTGAACCAACTTGAGAGAGAGTGAGAGAAAGAGAGAGAGAGAGAGGGAGCGAGAAAAATGAAAAAGCTTAAAACTACACATCAAACTCTTATTTCCAAGCATAAAAACTTGAGAATGAGAATGTTGGTATTGCTTTTATATTTTAGGTTAAGCCAATCAAAATTGGCATTGCATATAGCCTCTGGCACTAATTGCTCCTGTTGATGCCAGCTTGCAGGAACCATGCAGTGCTTAAACCAAGTGGTGTTTGTATTGGCAGGGTAGAGGAACAGTGGATTGCATGTAATGTGACAGAAGTAATTTGTATTTAATACCTGAAAAAAATTGAATTAGAGTACACTGAAAAAGAAAAAACTGTTAGCTGATTGCTTGAAAAATGTGTTAACATAATTTAAAACAAAATGATGGTTAATATTGGCTGAAGAGTAACGATATCCATATTAGTGTGTAAATTAACGAAACCAAACAACATTTTATGATGAGAGGTATTGAGATGAAGCTCTACTATGGTCTACTAACGATTCTATCACTGAAAAAAAACAGCTTTGTTTTTAGCATTTTTTACATTATCCAATGCAGGACCATGTAATCCTTCAATTGATGTGAAAAGTCACAAGGTTTTCACATGACAACAACGATATTCTCAGACTTGAGTACTGCATTCAAAGCTGAAGGTGGTATGTAGAGGTCAACCATGATCTAATCCTTAACTGATCACTATGCATTGAAGCATTGATTAGCACAGACTTGCTCTTCGGACTGTGAATCTATAGTCAGCCCATTTACGTTCTTCAGTATGGAAGAGGAAAAGCAATCTGCTATATGGGCAATTCTACCAAAATGGTTCAAATTGCAAAGTCATTTTACAAAACATTTAAGTGTTCAGATATTAGATATTTATTATAACCATATTAAGGAATATCTAAGTACAAGGCATTATTTGAGATAGGAATGCAATAGTAAGTGTCCCTACCACTAACATCTACATTTCAATTGATGAAAATAATACATTAACATTTATGTCTATTTTTTTTTTATGTTTCAAAGAATACAGTGCAGCAAAGTAGGTTGGAGCAAAATGGCAGTGAAAGGCTATGTATTGCCTGTTGCCCGGGATATAGGCTACCTTTATTTATTTTGATTTTGGGGGCAGTGACAGGTATCTCGTCACACAAAAACAGTATTTGAAAATGACAACCAACATACTATTTCCATTGTAATTGTCACTCTGCCATGCATGTGTTATTATCATAGGACTCCAGTGATTCCCTAGGACGGGCTGTACGTCCACAGCTGTCTGGAGGGAAGACTGGTCAAGCTACTTCTCAAAATCTTATTGTTTAATGTGTATTTGCTTGGTATTTCTATTCTGATTTATTGTCTGCTTATGCAATAACATTTCTGTGTGATGTTTGCTGTGTTAGTCATGAATGCCCTCTGAAATAGTTCAATTGCTTTTATTAGAGAGGCACTCCAACTTGTAAAAACGCAAAACACAGCCAATGATAAAGTCAAACACTCCAAACAATAGTATCTTACTATTTGCAAAACAATCAGTATTCATAGAGTTGTATCCATCCCCCTGGTTTGCACATGTTGGTACATTTGACAGGCCCCACTCCAAATTGTGCTTCATCTCCTTGTTGTGATCGGTATATATGCGTGGACAGATGAGAAAACAAAAACCATTAGGCTTTGCACCATTTATGTTTAGATAAAAGATCAAATCACGTGCTGCTCTACAAACGTTCTACAGTTGGTTAGCTCTACATGCTAAAATGCTCATGTGAACTGAAATGTGGGCACTGGCAAAACCCTAAAAACTGCTTTTGTTCCATAGCATCTGAACCCATCTCAGTAGATAGGCATGAGGTGCAGGGCCTTAGCGTTGGCTAAGCTACACTAATGTAAGAAGCCACTGCCACCACATGCTGATTTCTGCAGCTTTGGCAGCTTTCTCTGTTTCGACCTTGCCACCTGAACACACTCAGAAACCAATGACACAATGTGGTGACTCCTGCCGCTAGGCTAACAGCGTATCCTTATGGTAACTGCACCAATGAGGCAACAGTATTGAGATTGAGAGTAACCAAAACTTCTGAATAGATTAATAAATAAGATATTTTTACCTGTCCTTTAAAAAAGAAGACATCTCTGCTGCTGCATTGGTTCCGTTGCCTGAAGTCTTTCCATGGAGTAAAAGCAGCACCGATATTTATTCTTGTTTTATTACGTTGCTTATCCCTCTCCTTTCTTGCTTGGAGACTTTCCAGAGGCCTTATTCTTTTTTTCTGCATGGCTCAAGCCCGAGGTGGTGCAGCCATTCCTGCGGAGCTGCTTCAGCCATGCTACGCTTCACCTACTACAATCTAAAATTGTCCGCAGACTGCAGCCTTATTCTCCCTGCTTAAAACGCATCACTTCCCCTGCAAGAGAAGATTTCTCCGCCACTGGTCGTGCCCAACCAGGGGCTGGAATGGGACAATCTAAGAGTTTCTCTTGTTGAGCCCCAAGATATTACTTGGATTGAAAAAAGTCAATATTTTATAATGAAACGGTTACATGATGTAATTTTAATGTCCCCGAATGATGTCACTGGTGAAAGACAAACAGCTTTAGCCTGATTTTATCACACCTGTATTATTTTGACCAGGAAGTGAGACTGCATCCCTGTCTATCACAGACAGGTGAATAGTTATGTCCAAACATTTTGAACAACAGGCAACATTTTGTGCTTCAAAATCTGAAAGTCAGTGCATGGCTTCAAGAGCCACATCATCCCAAACACATAATTTCTCTTAAGAAGTAAAAAGTTAAAAGCAAACTATTATATTTTGCACAACTGTATGTACAACTGTCCATAGCTGCGTTTGCTAGCCATGTGCATGGTGGCTGTTTTTGATTTGTGCTTTAAGATTGTTTGTCACTACAGAAAGTCACTACCAAAACATATATAAGTGAAGTGACACAATTATTTTATTTCTTTCAAGAAAATTAATTATATATAAAATGTGAAATGTGAAAATGAATTATATAATAATAAACTTGACTATACTTTGAGTAAATATGTGTGCCTTCAATATGGTGTAACATGTGTATGGTCAGAGTTTTGGAAAACTTTTTTCCAACCTCCATTTTGAACCTTTTTGATAGAATCACCCATACAAGTCATTTTCCAAACCACAAAAACACATTAATTTAACTTTTAACTTTATCTTAACTTTTTGAGGGAAATTCAAAGTTCTGAAAGAATTGTTTCATGATATATATTTATATAATTTATTGCTCAATATTTTTTAAAAAACAACTAGGTACATAAGAAGTGCAATGCCTTCGGCTAGTGATTCAAGTGACATAGTATAGTATAGCATTTCTCAAATTAATTACTGTAGTACAGCATTCTGACCAGGAAATGCATTGGCTTATCAGAAATGGCTTTTAAGGCAGGTATGCTTAGAAATTATGAGAGAACAGAATAACCTTTTCTGAGGTGGGCTTTCAGCCATGTGGCGATAATGTCTACGCAGAGCTCCATCAGCTCTGTGGAACTGCTGTCTCTATTTCCATGGCTCTCCAGAGCACTCTGTCAATTTTTCCATCTTGTCTTTTAATGTGGCAATTAGGTGAGACAGTGGAGATGGAAGAGCCACTGACCATCACAATATGCTTCTTTTTGTCTTTCTACTACTCTGCCTCATACTTTACCACACTCTGCCGACCCTTTATTCTAGGTTTACCACTGTCCTGTCTTTCCCTCTAATCTGTCTTTATTTGTGTATCTCTGTCTCTCTCTCTCTGTCTCTACCTCAATTCTGTGACCTCATGCCTCATCTCCTCATGCTTTCATCTTCCCCTGATTGTACTTGGGAACTATTCCATTGAGGTCTCAGTTTATGTCATTTGTGTGGCCACAGGATTAGAATGATTCATTAAATGAACTGTAATTGGTTTTATATGCACATTATCTTTTAATGAATGGCACAAATTGCATAAATGTGCTAACATCCTTTCAAGCCAGAGCTAAAAATGCTGTAGGAATCATTTTGCCACCTCTGGTAACCAGCTTGCATCTCACCGCAGCAACACAAACAAAACATGTCAATTATCCTTTTTATCTCCTATTTAGTTGCTAAGTTACTGAGTTCAACTTGTTCCATTCAAAAACAAGTCCGCTGAAAGAAAGCCTTTGTGCTTGCTTTGTGTCTTCCTTTCTTTCAAGACTAGCTCTGGGCGGTCTTGTCGTCCCTACCTGTGTAGACTGCAGGCATCTGCGTCAAATTGATTTGAGTCATTATGTTGGTTGGGCCCTGTGTTTTATGCCTGCATACTTGCCTGCCGGCTTACCATAGTTACCACCTCCTGACAAACTGTAGACCAGGGCTATTCAACCATGTGTCATGGAGGGCCGAGAGTCTGCAGGTTTTCAACCAAACACCACAGCAGGTGATTTTACTGATTAGCACACCAGAGAGGAGGAACTAATCAGTGAAATCTCCTGCTGTAGTCTTTGGCTGGTTGGAATGAAAACCTGCATACCCTTGGCCATCCATTGCACACGGTTGAATAGCCCTGCTCTAGGTGTTAAAAGCACTCCCTATTCTGTGCATGTTGAGTACAGCCTGATATCAAGGTGTGTTTTATTCATGGAGAGTGTGTTATGAACAGTCCCAGCCTAACTAGGTGTGCAGCATCACCTGTTATTGGCGATGTTCCTTGTATTTCTGGGTCCAGTTTGTTGTTTGACCAAACGTAGGCAACGTGGCGTCACATCATCATATTTCCAGCACAGCTACAATGAAGTTTAATAGAATAGAAATTTCCAACAATCTAAAACATCAATGATAAGCATTTTTTTTGGTGTCAGTCCGTCAGACTCAAAGAGTAAGGGCTTCTTTCTAGACTCACCATTTTGCACCGACGTTCAACAATCATACAGGGAGAAATCCATTGTAGAAGAGGAAGAGACACCAATTTCTCCACAGACAGTAGCCTCAATAGACCACAATGAAGCTCAGAGACAAGAGATGTTGCATTTTGCATAAGACTCTCGCTCCACTCACAACAACAGCTTGGCTACCGCTATCGCTCTCTCCACCTACATGTAAAACCCACAGCTGATGCTGCATTCACATCATGTGGGAGTTATCGTAAATACAAACCTCCGACTGGGAAAAAACGTTCATGTCAACCTCCTAGTGGTAATTCCAAATAGGAAATATGGGAATGTTTTGAAGGCTCTGATATCTCCCACCTGACAATACAAATAACAGAATGGTGTCAAACATGGCTGCTGGGAATCAACCAAAGTCCACAGTCCAAGGTAATAAAAATAATAATTACTAGTTATAATAACACTAGTATGCTTCTGCACAATCCACTCGTGGAATTTTCCTTTAAGTTACTACAATCCTGGAATAATCCAGCTAACCACATCATTCACCCAATGTGTTGTCAAGAAGAATAGATGTATTTTACTTTACTGGTAGGTTCAGTCTTTCAGTATCATACCATAGTAGTC
Source organism: Monocentris japonica (assembly GCA_900323365.1). NCBI lineage: Eukaryota > Metazoa > Chordata > Actinopteri > Trachichthyiformes > Monocentridae > Monocentris > Monocentris japonica. The sequence continues at coordinate 2,980 of OOFE01045568.1, read as the reverse complement.
TGTTTGCCAAAATGTTTTGTTAGCATTGCCCAAGCGTGACAAATTCCACACCTGCTCTGCAAAACAGCTTTGCTAGTTCAGTCTAGTTGTAACTAAAATGTTCACCAGTAAAAAATGATTTTGTCACACATAAATTAGCCAAGGCAGTTGCAAAGACTGAAACAACGTCACCCAGTACGAGGCAAGAGAGTTTCTGTTTGGTGTGTCTGATGACTGACTCTACCTGAAACTAGCTCCTGATGCTCACCTCTTGTGCCGTGGGACACATGATACGTTTTGCATGACACTCTGGGAGCGTATCTATGTTCCCAGGGTCCTAAGTTCCCAGGGTCCTATGTTCCCAGGGTCCTATGTTCCCCAGTTCAATATATTGCTGACCCTAACCCTGTTAATCCTAACCCTAACCTTGGGAACATAGGACCCTGGGAACATAGGAGCCGGGGAACATAGGAATGACCCTGACACTCTAGACATGATGCATTTGTGGATGATATTCTCAGTCAGCTATAAATAGTATTCTGATTAATATGCAGGTCAAGTTGGCTGAGTTGACCGTGGCAAAGCAAAATATTTTGATCAGGGGGTTTACAGTTTGATCCCCACTTGAGGTAAAGGCGGTGATACAATATGGCTGACTGAATGTAAGTGATGTGCAAATCAAATTTAATGTTAAAGTAGGCTACATTGTACACAGATAAGAAGCATCTTAGTTGTGCTTGAATTATTGTTTTTACACTTGCTTTTCAAACATAGAAAAGTGGAGCAGAGCTGACAATGAGATCCCTCAGCATTCAACATCAGAATAAGAAAACACTTTATTTGCAAATTCAAGGGTGCTGCTCAATATGGAGTAGGAATACATTTGTAAATGGAAATGGTGGTCATGGTTGAGTTGTGGGTTGATTTTTGTTGTTTATTTGATGTTGTCAGCAGCTTAGCCTAGATGTTTGGAATTATTGGAAATTGTCAATGTGCAATTGATGTTTTTGGGTTATGTTGGTCAGCTTCTCAGACAAAACAGGTAGCAATAAGCTACTTGTTTAGCTCTTCTCAATGAACTTCATAATTCATGCATTATTATTCTTTTCACCATGATGAACCATCATTTAAAGATATATTCAATTATGTTTGTATTTATAGTCTCACAATCAGGTCCAATTTTCAAACATGTTTGTGAGTAATTCAACATGTCATTACCTACTTTTTCTGAAGTCGTAGTTTCATACTTTTATAATTTTTTGGAATTACATTACTTTTACAGTATCTTGTGTAAAATGCTATGAAACCCTGCATTTCTTCACCTTCCACAAGCCCACAGACGCATTAATGCGTGGGAATTATCTCTGTGTAAATCCCACTCTCGAGTCTGTTGGAAAAAAGGTCAAAGGCAGAACAAAGTGTTCCCTCCCTCTCATCTGTATGCTGATGGCACCCTTGACTCAATGTCACCAGTTATAATGTTCCTGTTATTGAGAGATGAAATTTTTAGAAGACAGGGTAGATAAGACCAGGAATAGGAATTGTCCCTTGCTAAAGATTAAATAAAGGTTAAATAAAAACAAAATTAAAAAAGATAAAGGCAGTTACCTTCAAAAAATAATTCTGTCCATCAGCACATTCACAATAAAAGCTAAATATTATAAGCCAGGCTACGTTGTTTTCCCCCAACATCAGTTCCAATAATGTAAAATGTGATGTCCTGTTTGAATTTTTTCCCAGGCAGCATTTTGCTCCCCCACAGCACAAAATGACCTTAATATACAGTATCTGTGGGGGCTGATAGGGTTGTTGATCAATACTAAAGACTCAACGATTAGCTGAGATTGCTGATGTTCAAAACTCATTTTCCACTGCACTATGTTTTGGAAGAGGAAATCCCGCCCAACCCCCCTTTATGATTGAAAACATGACATGAAAAAAAAAATATGACTAAGTACAGAACCCCCATCATTCAGCAGAAGTAACTAAAGGCATAAAGTCCTAACAATTTGTCGAAAACATTCTCAAATGAGACCAAGTCAATTTTGAGCTAAAATGTTCCCAGCAGGGAAAACACCAGAGGCTGTGGCCTTTTCTTCTGCTGCTGTCATGCTGCTCTGTACACAAGAGTTCTGTTTTTTACTAAGAATACACCCTCTTGGTTTTATTCTGTACAGTGTTCCATTTCGCAGCTTTCACAAACAGTGTAGAGGGTCATTTCTTCACTTGTGAGGGTTTACCCTTTATAATGGGGATTGTCTATGTTCCTAACCCTAATTTTGATGTAGCTTATAGTCTGATAATTATAAACAGACATATTATTCCTAGGAACTGGCAGCAATTATCTTATGTCTACTCAGAAATGCCTTGAATGGAGCTGCTGACAACAACCCTTATGGGAACAGTAAGGTTTTAATGATCTCATCATTGTTTCAGCTGGAGGCTGACTGTTGAAGCACCATGTCAGTATGAGTGTAGGATGCAAGCTGCATGAGTATGAGTGTAGGATGCAAGGATGTCGTCTGCAAACTTCTGAAGTTTGCAGACGACACCACCCTCATTGGACTTGTCTCTGATAGTGATTAGTCCGCCTACAGGTGGGAGATCAACCATCTGGTGACCTGGTGCAGACAAAACAACCTGGAGCCCAACGCTCTAAAGACAGTGGAGATGGTTGTGGACTTCAGGAAGGACACAGCCCCACCCATCCCCATCCTCCTGTGTGACTCCCCGGTCAACGCTGCAGAATCCTTCCGCTTCCTGGGTACCATCATCACCCAGGACCTCAAGTGGGAGCCGAACATCAGCTCCCTCACCAAGAAAGCCCAGCAGAGGATGTACTTCCTGCGGCAGCTGAGGAAGCTCAACCTGCCAAAGACAATGATGGTGCACTTCTACACCTCCATCATTGAGTCCATCCTTACCTCCTCCATCACCATCTGCCACTGCCAGGGACAAGGGCAGACTGCAGCGTATCATTTGCACTGCTGAGAAGGTGATT
>OOFE01045565.1:0-16438 GCA_900323365.1 Monocentris japonica | reverse complement strand
TTATTTGTGCTCTGTGTATATATGCGTGTGTAGGCATGCATGCAAGTGTATGTTTCTGGGTTCATGTGGGTTTACTCTTCACGACTTATGTGTGCTCACTATAATCTATTTGCTCTTCACAAGATCGTTCTGCCAGCGGCTCAGATGAACAGTAAAATGCATTTCATTTCCAAGGTTTGTTTTTGTGTACCTTTTGTGTATAATGTTAAACACAACACAGTAAATGCTCGAGGCAGTTCTTTTCTGAGTGCACGTTATTTTCAGCGGCAATCAGTCCACAGCTTTCATGTGTATTATCACGGTGGTAATGTATGTGGTTCTTGACCCCATGCTGACATCCCAGACAGGCTTTCTTTCAGGCTTAATGCATCACCTAAACAAATAGCCCTCATTATATTAGACCTCTCTGGACGGCAGGACCTATGTTGCTGAAGGTGCTATGTGTAGCATTTTGTTTCACCATGAATATATCTAATGGAACAGGAATAAATCTAATCAATATATGTCAAATAAACTGTGACACCTTTGGATAATTATGAGAAACAAAGATTGCCACTATCTCACGCCAGTGGTATGATTAGTGTTTTTCAAAATTAAGACCACATTTCCCATAAACCCTGTTGCTTCCTGCCCCCCCAACCACCCTCCCTTTAACTAAAGAAGATATTTTGGAAGTGATTTTTCCATCAGCTTTTCACTCCTTCCACCATCAGCTGTTGCCAGAAACCCGGCGGCACACAATGTAAAATGCTATGTAGAGGCCAGTAGAGGCTTGTTGGCCCATGGTCTTGTTTGTTTACGGTAAATATAGTTGTTTTCCCACCGCAGGAACTATCCAGGAACTTAGTACTATTGGTACTTAGTTCCAGGCTTCGACCTTTCCAACCGGGGGGAACTAGCCCCCAAAAAGGTTCCTCTTGGATAGTTCCTGAACCCAAAAGAAGTTCCTGCTTGCAAGGTAGTGCTTTAGAGTTGCAGTACTGAACAATGCTGATTGGTCAATACAAGCTGCGCAAATCAACTGCGGTGCTTGTTCAGTACCGGTAGCAAACTCATTTTTTATCTCATCGAACACGTCTCGAACAACAAGAACAACAAAATAGATGCTTGAACTTCCTCCATGTTTGCTGTGTTGAAATTGGCGCTGTTGTTGTGGGGGTTGTCGTGTACCTAAATTACGTATGAAAAACAGTCGCGCTTTTGATGCATCACATACTCCTTATTTGCATAATGTCCCCGGTACTTTGGTGCGGTGGGAACCTCAAACTCTTCTGGAGAACTGAAAAGGTTCCTGCTGAGAAGGTTCCTGCTCAAAAAAGTACCCAAAAGGTTCAGGTTCCTGCGGTGAAAAACGACTTACAACGATCAGCCATAGCATTAAAACCATTGGGTGGTGGACAGGGGTCAGCATGGGCACTCTGACTGGTCTGTGGCTACGCAGCCCCACATGCAGCAAGCTGCGATGCACTGTGTGTTCTGACACCTTTCTATCATAGCCAGCAGTAACTTTTTCAGCAATTTGTGCTACAGTAGCTCTACTGTGGGATCGGACCAGACGGACTCCCCACGCACATCAATGAGCCTTGGGTGCCCATGACCCTGTCGCCGGTTCATCGGTTGTCCTTCCTTGGACCACTTTTGGTAGGTATGTCTCAACATTAAGGTGGTCAGTCAGGGACCTCCCTGCACTGAATTGCAGGAATCTATTCTTTTTCTTGCTTACTTCCTAGTTTCCTCTCTTTTTTTCATTCATATTAGTGACTGGAAATTGAAGTCACTTTGTTTGTCTCTTTGTTTACTTGTTTGTTTACAAGTAAATCTTCATTTGGGTCCACAGAGAGGAACCTCTGTCTTATATGAAATGCAGTCAGTGGTACAATAAAATTCCTCCTCTGCGGTGTGATGGGGAAGCGGTGGTTCTCAGTGGCTGAGCTTCGGATGGAGGAGAAGATGGGTTTGTGGTCTGCCTCAGCAGCAGAGGAAGTGTTGAAGGGCAAATGGTTTGTCCCGGAGGTGAGGTTTTTCTGTCTGTCTGGAATGTTAAATGAGCAAGTAAAGAGCAAACAGACAGACTCACCTCAAACAACCACCCCACCCCACTCCACACACACACACACACACACACACACACACACACACATAGAAATTCAAGCTCTGACACAGCAGATGCAAGGGGTGGAAACAACCTTCATATTTAGGTGCATCAACCTGCAAACCGCTGATAAATGAAAGCAAAATAATGTAAGTGTGTGAAGAAACAGTTTCCCTATGCTTTTGCCAAGTGTTTTCACAGCGGCAGATTCCTCATATTGTTTAATCATAAACTCAGAGGTGGATGGTTAAAGGTAAACAGTGCTGTGTTTTCAGTGTGGGCAGAACCAGCCTCAGGTATTATTCCCAGCCTTCCCACCTGTGGGGGAATGTTTTCATGTTTTAAAAACGAACACCTCCATGTTTGCGGCTGTGTGACTATGACTGGACTGTGTTTGAACAGGGGAGATTGAGGAGTACTTCATCTCTCTCCGACAGCGCCTCCTGTTCGCGGTCCTCGTTACCTGCTTTGGGGTTCAACCTACAGCTACACTGGAAGATGTGCATCCACGTTTTTAGACTGACATATAACCTAAATTCATATAGCTATTTTCATGTAAATTATCTATATATGTCACAATTTATCCACTACATTAATTTCTGATACTCGTTACTCTGGAGGAAAAGTGGCTTCTTTCTGGGTGTGATAAATTGGATTTTTTTTCAATGCAAAATGTCAGTAAAATATTGTGACCATCACTGTTATTTGATGGAAAACTTCTATGTCCAAAAAGTCCTCTTGCATTGCACTTTTGTATTTTAGATTGCATGTTTTAATTTATAGTGTTTTTGAGGCCTTAAGGTTGTGAAACCTAATCCACAATTTAATCCACTTCATCAGTTTGTGTGTTTCTCCTCTGTTAGTTGAGGTTTCAGCAATGATGAGTTGCTGAGGCTATAGAGTTTACCGTACTACCGTACCGTAGACCAAGACAGCACAGGAAGGATGATGTTCTGTTTAATCTGATAAATATTTGATGATGTTAATTATCTGGTGGGGGTTGTACAGAAACTACAGAAGGTGGAATAGATAGCCCTCTGTTGGTAACACTCAGAGCAGCACTCAGTTCTAGTTGCTATGCAGTGGTGGAGCTTTTTGGAGCACATGTAAGAGGAATGTGCGTCCGAGAATAGCAGCCTAACCCAGTTAGACAGAGGTCCATCTGGAAAGCATGCTGGTCCGGCATCCTCACTGGGTCACTGTCCCACAGAGGAAATCCTTCAGTGAAATAGGAAACCCAACTCAGCAAGAAACCCAACTCACTGTGTTTTCCTGCTGTCCTTCCTCAGCTCTCAGCTCTTATCTATCTCTCTCTGACCTTTAGGCTACATTTACACTGCAGGCCTTCATGCTCAGTTCCGAATTGTTGCTCATGTGATGTTTTCGGATGACTGTTCATATCTGTGCTAGGATGTAACCCATATCTGATACCAATATGGACTGACAGTGATGTCAAAAAGACACACGTTTTGTTTTGAACACGGTATATGTCTTCAAGTTTTGTCTGAATTGAGGCGTCAGCTATTTCACTTTCTATCCATTGTTGCGTCTCATTGTCCTCCGTGCTAACGCTCGCTGGCCAAACTGCCTTGGGCGCCAAAATTATGACGATATAGGGCTTTCAGGTAATGCAATGCACCCTCTGGCGGCCATATTGAACAATAGTGGCTGTCAACAGCTGATTGCTTTTCAAAACGTACAACTTGTCCACCTCAACAGAATTTAATAGACATGTTTAATTTCTGTGCTGTTTTTGACTGGGAATTGATCATTTCGTCACTGACACATCTGATTGAGTTTGTGTTTAGATAATGTCAGCTTCATAGCTAGCTAACCTATCTGCTCAACTAATCACTGTCTCGTTAACTGTTGTCTTGTTGTTCTGATTGCTCCGCAAGCAAAATGAAAGACTAAGGGCTACCAAGCTTTCACTATCAGGGCCCCTAGACTCTGGAATGACCTGCCCGTGGAGATCAGGCTAGTCAGCTCAGTGTTGTCTTTTAAATCTCTTTTAAAAACAAATTTTTTAAAACTTGCTTTTACTTGACCTTGTGTTACTTTCTGTATTTGGACTCCTGTGAAGCACGTTGTAACTCTGCTTTGACAAGTTCTATAGAGACAGTTATTATATTTATAGTTATTATTATTATTCATGTCTCTCAGACTGAGAGACTGAATGGGCTGATGAAGTTGAACAGCTGGTTAGCTTTATGCTCTTCTGTTGGAGTGGAGTACTGTGCCAAAGATAATATGTGGGTATGAATGCACCCTCTGGTCTGAAACTTTGCCTTGGCCCACAGCAGACTCTTATCTTGGCCCATCATGGGCAGGTGGAGATTTTCTGTTCAGAGGGAGCAATTATTTCAGTTTCTTCAAGTGTTAATCAGTGACATCCTGATTTTTGTCCCTTCCTCCTTGATATTACAGTTGTGACTTTGATGAACATTTTCACAATCCTCTCGCACTCCTCCTTGTTGACACACTGTAGGAGTTTTGGCCATGTGAAGCCATAGAATGACGAAGGATTGTTCACAGAAAGAGCACATTACCTAAACATCTTATCACAAAAAGGCCCTGCAGCTTATGGAATTATTCAGTTGTAAGAATCAGCGATGGAGATAAGATAGTAATGCTGATTCCATGGTTTCATAGCACGTGTTTGTGTGCACGCTTCAGTTTATGGAAATACATATCTCTTTGTTCTTCTCGCTGGGTTTGTGTCACAGCTTTATCTGCAGAAATGGCGGTGTGAAAAAGGAGCGTTGGCACTATTCTCCCTCACACACTTGGTTGACACTGGTAGTATAACTGACTGATGGACTGACTAGCACTCTGCAACCCCTCATTTAGCCCAAAGGCTTTTATTGGACACAGCTGGGTCCCTGCCTGGCTTCTCGCTGTGATCACAAGTGACTCCATTTCGCTCAGGGCTCCTGCAGAGACCAGAGGCGAATATTGGATCTCTGTTTGAAGCCAAGGACATGTAGATCCTATACCGTCTTTGCTGCATGATCCCTTGACTCTGATAAAAAGGAAGAAATATAAAAATACAGGCTTCATACAGCGTGCATCAAATTGGAAACTTGGTGCGACATGTATCAACATGGATGCCCAGTGTTCTGCATAGCGCCTGCTTAATGAAGGATGCTAGCTTCAGGGAATCTTTCAGGGAGAAGGCAGGGCGTATTGTTTTGGGCTGGGCGTGGGATTAGGCCCACATTCTTTGGGAAGATGTGAATGGACTTTTATAATGGGATATTCTCTGCTCCACAGACAGGTCAGAGTGAATGGGGAAGAAAACTCTACAGCAGAATGAAGAAAAATAATCCACTCAAGAAACTCTCAGTGTACAAAATATTAGATGCTTCTGGGCTGTGTGTGCTGGGTAAGTGGATATAATGCAAAAATGTATAAAAGAAGCATGGTCAATGATAGATAGATACTTTTCTGGGGGAAATTCTGGGGTTGCAGCAGAATAACAGTATCACAAGAATGTACAAAATACAAAGGCAAGGTACAAAATACAAAATACAAAAAAACGGTCTAAAAAACTAATACTAAAATACTAAATACTAAATACTAGGTGACATAAAACCAGGATGTACAGCGGATGGATGGCATGTTTACATATATACAAGTAGGGAAGAGCGAATGAATGGATGGTACATACAGTATATACAGAGTTAAAGAATGTAAAGCCTCTGAGATTACATTCACAATGTCCTATTCCCAACATCATTTTACTCTCAATTCTATGTATTTTGTATGTGTTCTTCATCACAGTATCACACTGATAAAGTGCTGTCTCATTAAAACAATCAGATAGATAGAAAGATAGATAGAAAGATAGATAGATAGATAGATAGATAGATAGATAGATAGATAGAAATACACTCTGATATGGGTTCCTTGTACAATGATGAAGGATATTTCACCTCACAAAACCATACACATTTTGAACACTTCATAGGAAGCTGTGATTCCACGCAACCCTGCTCATCCCTTGGCTTCAGCTTCAGTGTCTTACAGGATATGAGTGCAAGGTCAAACTCATCCAGCAGCAATCTGCTTTACAGTAGACCAGTGGGAGTACAGCAGAGCCTCCCATGACTGAGCCAAAGTCATCAGTCTGTAGAACCAGCTAACTGTTCCTGACCCAGATTACACACTGCCACGGTAGTGGGGTGACAGGTTACAGCTAGAAGGTTGTGGGTTCGATTCCTGGTCATTTGTGTGGAATTTGTATCCAAAACACATTTGTCTGAAGATACAACTGTATACACATGTGTGATAAAACATTACACTTATTTACATTAACAGATACACTTTTTCTTGTTTTGGATGCCTCCCAAATGTCCTAATTTATTGACACCACTGACGCTATGAATTATGGGCACTTCCCTCTGAAAAGTCTGCAGGTCTGCCAACTTGCTACAAGTCAGCATGGAAGGCACCAAAAGTTCACATGAGCCCTGAAGCACTTACCGATTTTGCAGTAAAACATCCATAAACCCTTGTGGACTCTGCCACAAAATCCATGAAGTGAGCGGACATTGGGATTCAGACACTGTCAATCTGTATCAACCATGTGATGGACTGGAGACCTGTTCAAGGTGTCTCCCTGCCTTCACCCAATGCATGCTGGGATAGGCCCCATCCCCCTATGACCCTGAATATACAGTATATAAGCAGGTAGAGAAAATGAACGATGAATGAATGAAAATTGCAGTCAGTCATTTAAATTCCCCATTTAATTGCATATTCATTGACGGCAAAACTAAAAGCAGATAAAAATAATTTGTAGTGAATTTAATTTTGGATTTTTAGACTGTAGTCAGCAATAACTGATATTTTGAGACAATATTCAATTCAATCTTTAAATTTGAGCATTTTCATGCCAATTTTTTTCTTTAAAGTGTTTAGTATTTCCCTAAAAATTTTGTTCTTGTCATTGTGACAAGAACAAAATGACATGAATCATGACACTAAAACTCTCCTCCCCACCTATTCAGTGGTAGGGAAAACATTAAGCCTTTGATTGCCAGATTAAAGCCATTTACAAAAAACATATTTTAAATGAATAAACAAAATGTGCAAAGAAAATAAAGTTTCATTCATAGACTGTTTTCTGAGGAAACTAGTCCCAACCCTGGGAACAGAAGCGTATGGTGGGGCAGCAGCATTGTGCTCACCTCTCCACTGTCCGACTGAGCTCTCTGCTGCAACATCTAGTCGTGAATGTCTTGGATAATGCAGACCAAGCAGTTATGAAAGACATGGAGTGAGATAATGACGCAGTGTGCAGCTGTGAGTTACCAGAGGGTCTGCAGGGGTTATGGCTGTCCAAAGTACAGAGCATTGGAGAATGGAGATTTACTGTACTGAGGCAGCAGTAACCCTGTTAACCAAGTCTGAAGTTAAAGACGCGAGGGTCTGGACAGGTTTATTAACATACCTTTTAGGTCTAAGTTGATTTCCTTTAAGGTCCCTGTTGGCAGCAGTTTTCATTGTTTATTAGTTATTTTAGAAGGGCCCAGGGGAGCACATGGATACTTCCCTTAACTGATACAGAGGACAGATCATTTCTGTTTCACAACTGGCTGTTGATGGGAAGTTAAACTGTATTTTGGATTGACGTCACGTAAATGGTCTGTCTTCTCTTGCGCCAGTTACAGTATTTAGTTTCACAACCCCATGTGTAATGCTTAAGTCAGTGAAATAATTCTACCTTGTCACTACGTAGGATTCAACATATAATGAATGTAAGGTGTTCACATGCACACAGTCATTTTTGTTTTGGAGTATCGCAAGACTGGCCAGATTTAAAGGGGCATTAAATATGACCTTTATCGATTTCTATTGGTGTCCTGTAGGAATTGCAACAATACCGATCGCACTTATCTCCTCCCGTCTAGTGAAGAGGAAGTATATTATGATGCAAAACGCCTTTTAGCCTTTGTAGCTGAAATGTCTTTGCCACGCCAGACGCTCGCTCAGAGCACCGTCTTCTATCACTGAGCAGTTGAAAATGCCAGTCGGTGGTGGGTGGGAGATTTGGGGTGTCTTGGAGTTTTTGTTCAAAACAGTACGGGCCAGTGTGAGTTTTGAAATCCAGATATAGTATGGTCATTTTGTGCTGTGGCACAGTACAAATGTTCTTATTGTGCCTTTAAGTTAGTGTATATAAGGTAGTTTAATGTAGTGTATATTCCACAGCAAGAATATGAATGGGCTGCAGTCTGCAGACACAAACAAAAGCTTCCCGGGGCAAAGGTTACTTGGTTTGCTTTATGAGAGGCAGACATGAATATTTCAGAATTCACCTCGCCACTTTCTGGAGCTCTATATATTATTCCATCACACATAGACAGCCCAGTCTAATTTCCCATGAGCCCCAGAACCCCGGCCTGCTTTGGGACCTTGAGAGCAGAAATATATCTTGCATCGCTCCTTGAGATCAATGCAACCTAGAGGATGCCTGCAAGTGAGTCTTGAGTGAGGGCAGCAACACACACTAGACAAGGCTAATTAGCTAATAATGTAGCAAGTGTAGATGTGTTTCCTCTTCCTGCCAGTAATGGAGAGGGAATATGATAGGGATATGTCCCACTGGACGGCTGGACTCACGTGGTCTCTGTTTAGATAATGGAACGTTACACACATGGTCTCAGTCCGTCAGTACCTTGGAAAAGACCCTGGGGGCAACAGCTGCCCCACCGCTAACAGCGATAGCATCACTTCTTCACTGCATTCAATTTGGCACTCCACATCACGTCAACAGTCTTTGTGATGACTGCTGCTGAAGAGAAAGAAACAACTGAAAATAAAAACGTAGCAATATTTGATTACACGATGACGATAGATTTCATTACAGAGGTCAGATAACTGAAGAGCTTCCACATGTCGTTGTATATGGTTCAACTTACTAGTGACTGAGCAGTGAGTTTTCTAGGCTACTTGCTGTTAAAGAGGCAATAAGTAAGGTTTTTACTGCTCCATGACAACATCTGCAGGGGGTTGATATGGTTGTGATTAATACCCATGATGCAACAATTACTTCGCCTGCGGCTGAGATATCTGGCGTTCGAAACGCCACCCCGCCAACTCAAATATTCAACTGCTCAATGATGGAGGACGGTGCTATGAGCGAGCGACCGTCACCACAGGACATTTTGTTCTTAAACAAAGAAAAAATCCAATGACAAAGCAGTACTACAGTATTTTGTATCATGAGTTATTAGCTCTTCACTAGATGTTTCTGTTGGATGTCTGCTCTAATTAGCTAGCTTATTTGTCTTTGTTGTGAAACTGTGACTTTTATATTTCTGTTAGTTACAAGCCACCATAAGATGTTGTTGCGATTCCTTGGTCTCCAATAGAGGTCGATAAAAGTCATCAAGCCGTTAAGGTACTGTGACTGCTTGCATGAACAGTTAGTTGCTATTGTCATGTCACAATAGTGATAGTCTGGTGAGTGATGCCATTACTGGGCCTCTGATGGAAACAGGCCATTTGCTGTTTTCCTCAAGGGTCATTTCCTTTTGCTTTTAGAGGATGTTCTTATTGTTCTGTGTGGGACCATGAATCACACTGTTGACACGCCGATAGCCACTGTCTCTAATGTGCATTTTAAATACATTGCAACGAGGCACTTCAGCGTGAAAGATGCTCACATCAGATGAACTTTCAAAATGAGATAGTCACCATTTGATCGATAGCACACAGTAATGATCAGAATATTTTCATATAAATGTCCGTTTTGCTACTGTCTATCGCTGATTAATATAACACAATAGCAAATTAATTACTGTTCTAAACACTCAATTTGGGGTAGGCTTTACTGTGAAAAGTCCTCTGGTGCAGAGGCAGTGATGCATTTGTTTGCAAAAATATAGAAGAAGAACTGGGTAGTTAGCATGAGCAGCGATAGCCACCATGGCTGAACAGACAAAAAAAAGAGCACCACCTACAGAAACTTCATCAACAGAAAATCCAAGGGAAAGATGTGGCATTATGGGACACACAGTTTAATTGACAAGTGATCTCTCGGAAGTGAAATGCAGAAACACCAAGAATGAGGTTTACAAAATGATAATATAGCATATTATCAGAGATATTAACTGATGAACTTCAAGTGATGATCATTTTCAAATGGATATGTAGAGAATATCCTCTGAACTCAAGACATTTTAGGCACCAGCTAGACCCCTTACTGGAAATTGTTGCTCATCAAACAGTTCATTGCCACCCCTCAGTTCAAGTTTGAATAGCATACTATCAATATAATTCACTGTTGTGGTGGAGGGTGTTACAGTAACAACATATTAAGATTCCAGTAGTGAAACCATAAAACATTTATGGGCCTTTGGAAAATGTCACAGGCTCACCAGTGTCAGGAAATTCACAGTCTATTTGCACATGCTTAATAGATCGTGTGGAAGGATGCTGTTGTTTTCCATGCTATAATTGTCACTCCACTGTGTGAATATCATGGATGGAGTGTAAAATAAATTCATAGAGTGCAGAACGCTATGTACCATATCCTGATTACCAAGGCAGCGCTGAGATACAGTCACGTATGTCGGAGAAGTTAATTGGAGGGTATCACAGAGCGAGCTCAGAATCACACGTGAATTTTACTGTGCGAAGAACTCTAATGAAACAGAATAAAAGTGTGATCTCTTGAACCAAACATAAAGGACAACTCTCACTTCAACCCCTTGGATGGAAATTAATGGCATGTAGACAGTCAGCAAGGCAACGATAATGTCAATTGCTATGCCTGGAATTATCCTTGATAGCATCTGTGTATGGTCAGGTATTTCCAATCCATAATGCATGCTCTATTGCCAGAAAGGGAATTGAGGTGTTATAGGATTAATGAATCAATAGTCTTTGTCTGCATGTAATCCCTGATTTAATGAACCCATTACGGCGACTGTGTGCGTAAGATTTAACCGATGACCTCCAAAAAATGTCAGTGGTGGTTTTGCATTTAAGCAGGCAATTATATTTGTGCCAATGGGAGGGGCTGGGGAGAAACTTCATGCTCCTGTGACTGAAGGTATCAGGGGTTGTTTTGTACGAAAACATCCAGTTCAAACTAACAGGTCAGGTTGCATCGCTAAGTTAAGGGAGGAATGGGAGGAATGTTAATCTACAGGACTTTCTAGGCATTTTTCTAACAAATTAAGTTAGACTGGAAGTGGAAAAGGCAGCTTTGAAATTGAACCACCTCTCTTTTCTCCATCTCTCATATAAGTCAGAATGGATCTTGAATTCATAAGTGTATTTCTTCCCCATCCATAGAGCATCTTGGCTACATTCACCAAGATGAACCATGCTACTCATAGAGCTCTCACTCCTCCGTTTCTTCTGCCCTTTTGATTAAAAGAGACCTCCTCTTGATCTAGTGGAAAGACATGGAGTGCTCAATGAAAAGTGGATGAAAAATTGCTTTCCGCTGGTTTATGATTGCAGTAAGTTTTATGATTGAGTGCAGTTGGGGGAAAGCTTTTCAAACACAGGGTAAGGAAAACTAAAATGGAAGATTTTATTGTTTGAAGAGTGCAAGAGATCGTAACAAGAATTTAAATTCTCTGTTATATATACAGTATATATATATATATATATATACAGTATATATACATACTGTAATAGACCTTGAAGAACAGATAGTACAGGTGGTCTATTGTATTTTTACTTTTTATTCCATTACTACTGAATCAAGAAAAAACATGCAAACTTGGAGAAAGACAAATCATTCTGTGTCATACATCATATATGACATTTCCCTGTAACCCTATGCACACCCGCTGTACATTGCATAGTATTGAGGAATGCCATTGGACCATTCTCAACCCTCCCAGAAAACCACAAAAAAGTCATCATCATCCTGACACAATGTGACAGGCAGTTCTACAGAGTACCAACAAAGGAGAAATGCCCAGTTACCGTGCACGACTCCTAATGCCGCCCAGTCAGAAAAAGAGGTCTTTTCTTCAATGGATTATGTCTATTTGACATATCTAGGTCTCCACTGTGGAAAAACGTCAGAATCATCAATCTAACTAGATTGGGGTAGCAAATCTACATTACAAAACCTTCAAACTGTGTCAACTCAATGGATCTGTTATACAGTTTTCAAATCACTTTCATCTAAGGCTTTGATGTAGACTATGGTTGTTAAAAGTATACAAATGTTAATGAGATACCTTGAGACTATTCGTTTTTCTCATTTCAGTCCAGAAAATATCTATCTACAGTAATAATTAATCCTGTGGGAGACAATAACAATAACACTTGTTATAGATAGACATTATCCACAACATGTAATGGAAGACTAGCGCTCCTGAAATGACTCTAAATAATGACTTACGTTCAAACTCAGACATCTCAGTTTCTTCCCAAGATCCTTTGTGACTCCACAACACCAGTTGGTTGCTCATTGATAGCTTAAAACGAAGCACAAGTGAAGGCCAAACATCTACCTGGAGATACAACAGCTGCATTCCATTAATGATAGTGAAGTTGATGGGCTCCGGCTCGTCCTTTTGACCCCACTTGCAAGTTTCCCATTTCCCCTTAGATAATAGGGTCAGTCATTACAGGCAAATAAAAGGTTTTTCCTCTAATTGAGGGTTGAATGAGAGAGAGCGAGAGAACATTTTTCTATGTCAGCAGACCGAGGAATGGAATTTGCCTTGGACCAACAATTTCTATGGCAACCTGTCTCAATTAAATCCCTCAGCTCTACCTTTGAACAAAGAGGATCAATATTTGTGGTAGCTGGTCAGGAAATGTCCCACCCAAGAAGGGAACAGAATGAGCTGACAGGATGTGGATTGATTGAACCGCACTGTATCTAAATGCAAGTTGAGATAAGACCCAACAAGGTTTTTAGATAAGTGGAGAGAAACAGACTTTGTGTCTGACAACAAAGAACTGCTTGAAAATGCATGGTTCTGCTGCACATGCTGGATTTTATGATGCATTAAGGCATTTTAATGACCACATCAGTATCCAGAACAAAACCAAGCCAGGCCTTAACTGGGAGGAATGCACAGCGTTTTGATCTGACCAAGCAAACCCAGGTTTGTGACACATCATTTACGGTTGTCTATCTGACGAGATGTGGCAGGGTGGGATGCATCCAAGCAGAGAGAGGAAACTGAGTTAGTGCTAGAATCATAAAATTGTTACTTTATGCGTGTCATAAACTGTTTAGAAGAGGAAATTGCTACTTAAAATGATATTTTCTGAAGCCAAACAACTTGTCACAGGTGAAATAGAGTAGATATTATAGAGGTGCCATTACTTCGATGTGTGTGTGTGTGTGTGTGCTTGTTTGTGTCTGTGTGTGTGTGTGTGTGCATGTCTACTCACTAAATTCATATTTTCCTGAGTTTTGTCAACATCACATATAGTGGTGTAACCTTACTGTTATTCAAGTGTGTAACCCACATCTGATACTAATGTGAACTGACAGCGATGTCGACAATAACACGTTACTGACAATAACAGAATAAGTCACATCCTTTTTTGTTTCAATGTGTTTCGGTTATGGTATGCATCTTTGAGTTTTGACAGACTTGAGGAGTCTCCCTAAGTCAACTATTTGGCTTTCTCTCCATTGTTGTGTGGGTGGCAAAATTAGGACAGCTGTCTCAGGTGAATGATATAAGATTTACTTATTATCATGGCAACACTGACAAACTCCAATTTGAGCATTCAAGTACAAGTGACATGTAGGTCGCATGCCTTCGGATCGAATCTCGTACCACATATTCACACGGTCCAGATTGAATGCAACTCCATGCAGCTATTTGTTTTTCAGATCTGTGTCACAGATCTGAATTGTGTGTGTGAAAACAGCCTATGTCACATCCTGCAGGTAGTCAGTCTGTTGTTGGCTCTTTGTCTGAGTTCAGTTTCCCAGGAACAATGATGCACTCAGTTTATCCTGTACTGAGGAAAATGTCTGACAACTCCCAACCGCCTTCACACCTACAGTATTTATCACCTGGCAGTGAGAACATGACTACCAGTACAACCTGAACAAACACATAAATGTAATGTCAGGCTGTCAAACAGATGAGAGTCGGCGTTGACAGCTCCTTTTCATACGTTTTATCCCATTTAGACCGGTTCTCAGCAACGTTTATTTTTACTGCATGCAACACATTGTTTTTCAGGCTGGTGCAATTTGCATTTCCACTTGTTATGACAATTACGTTTCAGTGATTGATGGTTAACTATGATTTTCAAAGACGTACACAACGTAGAGGTTATTCTCGTCTATGTGTTGTATTTTCATGAGTTGTTCATGGCTTCTCATTTGACAGCAAACCTCCATTCAATACAGAGCCCATCTCTCCTCAACTTCACAGTGGCAAGGGTGGAAGTAATGAATTTAATTTACTCTTGTTACTGTGAATGAAGTGTACTTGTACTTTTTGAGTGTTTTTTGAAGTTAGTAATTTTACTTTTATATTTTTGACTTATATTGGGCAGTACTACAGTATGACTGGTTTGTGTTAGCCTGGTTGTTGTTTAGTTCACTAGCTTTGCTAATGCTAGCTAATAGCAGAAGAAACATAGTAACATTATTGAACAATGGAAATGTACATTTTCAGCCTATAAAAACATGTAATATCACATTTTGAACTCTGTCCTCTGTATCTTTCTGCATGTGAAAGAATATATATTATATGTTTTATTTTAAAGTAACATTTACTCTGTGTACATTTTTCCTTTTGACATAAGTGTATTTTTATACCAGTAATCTTACTTCTGGTTAAGTAAAATGAAAGCAAAATATCAGTACTTCGACATTGGTGGTTGTTTGCCTTTTGGTTCATCATGGACTGAAAGAGAGCTGTTCACATCACATCTCTGGTACGTTCAGTCCAAGCAGACAACTGAATCAAATTCCCTCATATGATGTGCCAGATGAGCTCCCAGTTGTTTGGTCAAGTCTATAAGTTGTAGCCATCTGCTGCTTGTCAGAATCTCATCACAATAAACAGGTTATAGATTTTGCCATTAAAGTGAGCGACCTAGCATGACATTACACGTGAACACCAACATATTTGTTGTCGATCGTTATCACTGCTGGGATCCGATTTATTTGCCTGGGTCCAAATGATTTTCTTCCTCTTATTGCCTGTGACCAAAATCTAACTTGACATCATGAGCATTTCATTAACTTTGACAACATGCACTCTTCTCGTCATCATCTCACCATTACGATACTATGGATCTGCTTGATGCTGTATTTGCTGCTAGTGGTATAAAGAGACACTCTGCATGTTGTCAGTCGATGGCCGGGGGCTGTTACTGCTCATGTATGGTGTAGGGTTTCATTACCACAGAGACAAGGAGGATTCCCTCCAGCCAGATACTGAAACTTTATAGCTCAGACAGCCTTTTTTCAATCCTGCTCATGTGGAAGAGGCCAGGGCTATAGGGACTCTGTATCAAATGTTCTGTGATGTTTTTGAAGTAAAGTACATCTTGATGGACAAAAATCTCAAAATGGTAATCCTGAAGATCCTTGTTTTTCTTTTTTATGTTGTCGCCATCTTTGGTGCTAAGCGGTCATTGTGTGATGTTTCTGCACCACCCAGAGATCACTTGTCAATCAAACAGTGTGCCCAGTACTGTGACGTCTTTTTGTTGATGAAGTTGATGAGTTTCTGTAGGTGGTGGTCTTTTCTTTGTCTGTTCAATCATAGTGGCTATCGCTGCTCATGCTAACTGCCCAGTTCTTCTTCTCTTTATTCCAAAGTAACTTGAAACGCATCACTTCCTGTGCACCAGAGGCTTTCTTTCTGGGAAAGAGCTACCAAACAACGAGAGTTTGGAACAGCAAATGTCAAAATATTCATTAACTGGGTATATGTTGAACTTCTATTGTGTTACATCAAACGGGTGTAAAGAGGAGCACAAAGAAATCTGTGATAATGTAAGAGATTTTTACTTTAAAACCATTTTACTCAATATCTCAGCATTAGTTCTTACATTGTAGTCCTAATATGTATGGGTTTGCCATGTATACAGTATATATGTGTGTATGCAGTATATGTGTGTGTATACAGTATATGTGTGTGTGCATCCATGAGCGAATGTTTGATGAAGCTTCAGACTCTGCTGGTTGAGTCTGATTAGACTCTGTCTTCTTCACAGAGGAACAGAAAGCTGCAAACCAATTTAGCTCTAGCTGCACCAGAGCATCCTGGGAGATTTCAAAGGAGGGCAGTAGGGAAAAGGCTGAGAGCTGTAGGGCTAGCAGTGTGGAAACATGTGATGAGTAGAGTATTGCTACCGTCCCTGCTAAACCGCACT
>OOFE01045564.1:9234-20158 GCA_900323365.1 Monocentris japonica | reverse complement strand
ATGTCCAATGTTACCTGCAGTACACCCAGGTACGTCACTGTGTAGATTTTTTTTTTAGCCTAGTTTTTCTCTTTCTCTCTCTCTCCTTGTTGTTAAGAGCCTTGGGTACTTTGAAAGGCACTCTTAAATTAAAGTTATTATTATTATTATTATTATTATTATTATTATTATTATAGATGAGCAAATCAATGCCTTTGTGCAAAATGTATAAAGTTTCGATGGATTTGACCCTGTTATCCTTTCCTGAGGCTCTTTTCTTGATGTCTTTTCTGCAGGAGATGGTGTCTGTAGCTGTCCAGAGTGTTCAAGACATGGAGGACATCATCAAGGATCCAGGCAAAATTGACACAAATGGCTCATTGTACAATAATAACAATGACCCATATAAGCACTTTGTTAGTATGAATGGCTTGTTTGGTACCTATTAATAAGTGCTATGGGGCATCTGTATAAGAGCCGTGCTCCGTGTGTTGGTTGGTTTGTACCTAATGCTTTTTGCAGTGCACAGTGCAATTACGGTACCGCCCCATCACACTTGTTTCACTTGTTCAAATTAGAAGACGTTTTTCCAGTTGTTTCCCCATGTATGTAGTTCAGTAGTTTCACCCATTTATCTTCAGCTTCATCTCCAGATTGAGTTTTTCTTCAATCTCTAGCTTTTCCCTGTTCTCATCTCTCATGTCATCTCAGTCTTTCCTGTCTTCCCTGTGATCCCGTGTATTTATCCAGTCTCTCCTTGCTCCGCTGTCCTGTTCTTCCAATTTCTTCTTCAGCTCTCTGTCTTCTGTCCAGTATATGCATCCTCTATCCCTCTAACATTCCTAGTTGGTCCTCTAGTACGATCTCATTCTTTCTCTCCCGCCCTCTCTCTTCCCCCTGCCCTCCTTTCTGTGTGAATTGCTCTGTTGCTAATTCCCAAAATAACTATGCCTGGGAATAGGATTTTTTTTTTGTGTAGGAGCTCCTCGTCCAGAGGTGTTTCAAACCCAACACAGTCCTTGAGCTTTTCAAAATAACTATAGGCCAGCCCTGGAACAGCAATTCATTTCCTTGTGTCTGTTATGACTAACGTAATTGATAAGATACTTGGAGGAAACAGAAGGTGAAGGTCGCAAAAATTTCAATGAAGGCATAAAATTTCTTTCACTTTATGTTCTGTGCTGCATTCAACCCTTTATATTCTCTTCACTATAATAGATGAGATCTGTATGTTTTCTGCTATAACTTGTTACTGTAGGCTGGACAGCACCACCACCTGCTCCTCTGTGTATCTGTATGGAGATCAAACTGTATCAGTGTTGGTGTTCTTATCTATTAATTCATGTTTATATATGTCTGCTTACATCTCTATACATTTCTCCATGCCACTGATGGGTCTCCCAGAAGGACAGTATGGAGCGCTTGGTCCTCGCCCCCCTCTCCTCCCTTCACGGCATGTTTACTGCCCCGCAGAAGCTTATCCAGAAGCGTTATGACAAATTGTTGGATTACTGCAGCCGTCTGGAGCGCTCCTCCTCCTTTTCCTCCTCCTCCTCCTTGTCCACCACTTCTTCCTCTTCCTCGCCGGTGTCAGACGACAAGGGACCAGTAAGGAGGGACTATGAAGCTCTCAATGCCCAGCTAGTGGAGGAGTTGCAGAGGTTCAATATGGCAGCCCAAACCATCCTAACCAACTGTGTGGTGTGTCTAGTGGCCCTACTTAGAGGGCTGATGGATACAACCCTACACCGTGCTCCGTCCATACAGCAGCTACCAGTGAGGGTCCCATACATGGTCACACTTTACAGACACAATTTATTTTGAAGTCATTTGGTATTGCAACTGAAATGTGTTTTATTCTTACTTGTTCAGGCTCCATTGTCCAACATCACTGAAGTGCAGAACAGCATCATGGATGAGCTGAACAATCTGACTTTTGTCAGTGATAACGCACAGAAGCTAATGGAGCGTAAAGTCAGCTTTGAGAGACAACGAGACAAGAAAATAATGGTAACCTTGTTGCCGGGGAAATGATTCAGAGTAGATTGTTCAAATCCAGGGTTTCATTATAGCTTGCCTTCAGCAGCATCATCATGTATCATAAAGAAGTAGAGAGTACGTGTGTGGGTATATTATTTTAAATCCCTGCAGTGTGTGCGTCTGTTGAATTCTTGCAGACCTGTGGACCCCAGGTTAAAACATCACCCCGCTGTCCCACACAGGCCCACATCCTCTGAGTCCTTAATCATTTGAACCAATTATAAATCATATATAACTAGTCATACATCTTATCAGAGGCAGACACTGTGAAGAGCTCTGGGCTGTGATTATCTAGGGAGCTTGACGACTCAAAGCTCCACCGGGTATCAATCCCCTGAGACTTGAAAGTCTGTATGCTTGTGTGTATGTGTGTGTGTGTCTGTGTGAGAGTGTGTGAGAGTGTGCCTGTGTTTGAACGTAGGTGTGAGCAGATCTGTTTGAAACTCAAACTCCCCCATATCAAAACCCCAGTATGCTCTCTTACGTTGGTAACCAACTACACATGTACATGTGCCCACACACAATATCTACCCTACACCAACACGTGTCCCCTTGTCCTGCCCTATCTGCAAGGTGCCAGAGGTGCAGCATCAAACTGAGGAAGAGCGTGCCTGGCTGCTGGCAGAATACCCACCTAGTCATCTGTACCAGCTGAAGAGAAAGTGTAATGGCTGCCAGGAGCAGGACCTCAGCCTGCTAGAGGGAGAGCTAGTGGCCCTGCTGGAGGACACTGACCCCCTAGGCAGCAGCAGCCGCTGGCTGGTCCACACTGGAGGCAAGTATGTGTGTGTATGTGTGTGTATATAAGGACAAAGACCTTCAGGGCACAAGCAGCTCTTGGTACATACTATTAGTAAGATATACACAGCAGGTATGGAAGGTACAGGTTACCTTAAACAGCCATTCCTCTCCTCAGGCTACTATGTGAATAGACCCGCACGTATTTGATGACTGAGGCTGTGTAGACACACCAAACTTTACTTCCTGACACTGACAAGTCAGCCAATGAAAAAAAAATATCCCAGGAGCTCCTGTGATGCCATGGTTGTTAATGCCTCTTTGCTTGCCTCTAGAGATGGTTGCCTCACAACAGGGCCAACTCCATAGCTTGTCTCCATCTACTCTCAGTCTCACAGCAGCACCTGAGATCCCAGCATGTTGTTTGGAACAAACTGCTGCACGTTCTAAGCAGCGTTACTTAGAGTACAACGCATCTCCCTCTGGGGGGGGTGCGGCATGTGTGCTTCTCTGTACTCTGCAATAAGACGCTTTTTTATGAGGAGCTCTAGAAGTGTGTGTATGTTTCTTGGTACGAAGTACATTCTTCACAGACTTGTCTTATCCGCTGGGATTACAAGCATTCCCAAGAAGCGGTTGTTTATCATTCAGTTGATATCAACACTATGAATATGGTTGTCTCACATATTTACACACTTTTTAGGTCCCTCACTATAACTGGTTATAAGACTGTTTAATCAGGTGCTCTTGCCTTTAAACCTTTTCAACCTCAAGGTTAGACATGTAGTGCCACATGCTAAACACACATTTATCGTCCACAAAGGATGCATACCCCAACACTGTATAGGTCGTCCTATATTTAGTCAACTGATGAACACTTAAATCTAATACAAAGGGTCGGGCACCCTGACATAACTGTCCCTGTGTGTCTGTCAGGTACCCAGGGATATGTCTACTCCACATTCCTGAAGCAGTACAACCCCCTGAGGGACTCGTACCGGGCACGGCAGGCCACCACTGAGCAGCAACAGCAACAGCCTGTCATGGTGGATGAGGACTTTGACAACCTCAGCTTGTTTGTGTCGGGTAGTGGTACCAGCAGCCTGCGCAGCTTTAGCCTCAACACCATCGACAGCTGCTCAACCCTCTCTGGCCTGCAGGGGGAGCTAGAAAGCCCCCCAGACATGGAGGAGACACAGGACACAGAGCCTCAGCAGGTGTGTAGATTGGTTGGCATGTGTTTGTGGTGTCTCTTTGTTTCCTTCCACCATACTGGTCTTATCTCAAGACATTACAGTGGTTAACATTAGTCAGACAGGGAAAAACGAGTCAAACAGCCTATCTGTCTCTGGAGTTTTGTTTCCAGCTTGTGAATAGTCAAGGACAAGTAGAGGATTAATGCCTTCAGCAAGGTCTCCAATATCAGCAATATTTGCAGGTGCAGAAAGACCGCGCACACACACACACGCATCAAAATTTCCAAAATGTAAGGGACAGAAATGAAAACCAATACAGTAAACCTCACCCCATACAAATCTCATAATCACAATAAGACACAGACGAAGCAAGCAATGAGAGATTAAATGGGTTTTCAGAGACCGATACATGCCTCTACATAGAAGGGGGTCCAGCTATAAAATATGAGGGCTGTTATTACAGAGGAGCAGTACAACTGAGGTGTGTTAGTATGTAGACTGGATAAGTACAAGTTCTATTAGCTTACGCTGGAGTGCAGTGGCAGCACACCTGATAGCTTTATAGTGTCCCTCTGCAGCTTACATAGAAATTATATCAGCTTGAAGTCCTTGTGGAAAACAGTGCCATCTTCTGGATTTACATGACGACACGTTCCTAACTCTGATAATGGTGGATTGTTGATTTTATTTTTCAAAAAAAGATTAAATGTAAATGTAACCTCTGGTTACATTTGATGTGTATGTATTTCCCCCCCCAGTTTTATGCTGTGTATGGATTTCAAGCCCGCTGTGAGCAGGAGCTGACCTTACAGGAGTACCAGCACGTACGCATCCTCCAGTTCTGTGACGTGGGAGGCAATAAGGAGTGGTGGCTGGCTGAAGCCAATGGCCAGAGGGGCTATGTCCCTGCCAACTACCTTGGAAAGATGTCCTATGCATGAACAGAGGTTGGACAGCCCTCTCCAGAAGACCAGATCAGTGGTATTTCTAGAGAAAAAGGACCTGCTTACTTGACGAAGCTGTGTTATCATCACTCTGTCAAAACATCATTGAAAACAGAAGATCTTGACTGGAAGATTGTTGCATATATACTTTATAAAAGCAAAATCCTGCACTAGAAATCACTGGGCCTTATTATCAAACGTGTTGAACTTGATTCTGCTTTAAAGGTCATAATGGGACAGATAATCAATAGGATCAGGTCAATAATTCCTGATAAGCACACCTAATGCCAGATAAATACAGACCATTGTGCTGAGCACTTTTTGTAACGTCACCTACAGTGTTGTTGAGTTTAAAATTGTGAATGGGTGTTGCCCAAATGAAATGCTTTATTCATGAAGTAAATGTTGTATGTGATAAATTGAGAAATCTCTATATGAATCCTCTATAAATTATGTGATAAATAAACACGTCTATCAATGTACTCCATTTTCCATTTGTCCTCCATAATGATTCACTTTCACAGGGACACCGACAAAGTCAGTTGCTACTACTACTTTATAAGAAGAGGATATTTAATGAA
This sequence comes from Monocentris japonica, assembly GCA_900323365.1. Classification (NCBI taxonomy): domain Eukaryota; kingdom Metazoa; phylum Chordata; class Actinopteri; order Trachichthyiformes; family Monocentridae; genus Monocentris; species Monocentris japonica. The sequence goes on along the minus strand of OOFE01045564.1, from coordinate 14,680 downwards.
GTTTGTCAATAAAATGTGACAGTTACTTTGTAAATGGTTCAATTTTGTTTTGGACAGAACGAGGCACAGAAACTCCAGCAGCATTTAAACAAAGTAAGATTCAAGTATTTGACTGGTTGGTGTCACTGTATGTACAGATACTCTCAATACAAACATGCTCTGGCACTAATTCCACACTACTTTGCCTTTTTCCTATTCCCTCACACCTTCTGTTACACTGTGCTCTTTGTTTGTTTCCATGTCTTTTCATTTCTTCAGTTTCTTCTGTGCCGCCTTCTTCTTCACCAGTTGCAGCCGTTTCATGGCGTTCAGCTGGGACTCTTGGGATGTGGGTGCCTTGTCCCCTGCTGCAGCCTTTGACCCATTCCCATTGTTCCCGTTACCACCGCCATTGCTCCCAGAGCCACCGTTCCCTCCTGCACTTGACTGAGACCCACTCGGGGAGCTGGCCCCTTGGCTATCTCCACTGGATGAACGGCTCAGCGGCTGCTTACCCAGTGTCAGAGGCGGAGGAGATTTCAGAGGCACCTGGCTAGAGCCGTTTCCATTGTTGCCCCCGGGCATCTTGGAACCCCCCAGTCCTGACTTGGCTCCAGCTAGCCCAGACAGCCCCACAGGTTTCTGGCCAGAGGGAGTTGTGGAAGTCTTGCTGCTCCCACTGGGACCTGAGGGGCCCAGTTTGGTGCCGGAAGAAACAGAAGGGCTCGTCTTGGCCCCAAATGCAGCCCAGCCCGTAAGACCACTGCCTGAGGAGGAGGAGCTACTGCTGCTGCAGGGATTGGCTGATGTTGTGGATGCCTGGATGAAATGATAAATAGTTAGCAGCAGTCAGTTGGCATGATTTTTATCATCATTTTGCATTTTGAAATTAAGCAGGCTTCAAAGAGATATTCAACAATAAATCACGGTTTTTGAGCCGTTAACATATTTGTATGACTTCTATATGGTGAAGCCAATCAATACTGGACATAAATTCAACATTGCAGATAGAATTTCAGTAGGCCGATTTCAGGGACAAAAAAAATTTATTTGTCTCGCCCTCCCTCCATTGAAGATTTCAGCTGTGCTGCACTGCCAGCTCCACCCCGATCGGTGACGAAATATCAAAGATGTAGGGGTAGTATGAGCTGAGTGGCCAGAAAGGTTTAAAAAAAAAAATGTTGACACCCCTGACTGGAGATGGACGGATACAGTGAGGAGAGAAATCCTCCACCTCAAAAGACCCTTCAGGAAAGGTGCCCTGAGACTTGGCCTCATTCTCCACTGTGCCACATTAGCTAGCTAGGAAGCTAATCTCTAAAATGTTGTCAGAGGTGCACACCGCCTTCTTCCCTCACTCTCCACCACTCACATTATCATTTCTGCTGGGTGGAGACAGACTGAAACAGTCTTTAAGATCATTAGCCAAACTCCAGTGACTTAACTTCAGTGTGCACTCAAGAAAATTTGCTGATAAATCCCAGATAAAATGCACCATTGTCAGTGTAATTGTATGATGAAATTTTTATGCACCTAATTTTCAGGGTCTGCAGTGTCTGCCTGGAGTATGTGGATGGGTAAGAACATCATGATTGACAATTTAAAAGTGAATTGAACCTCCAAAGTTCACTAGTATTTTGTAAACAAATGCAGCTAACTAGCTAAGTAAACCTATCACCAACGGAAAACAAACACCATGAGAGCTGCAGGTCTATCCATCAGCTAGCAGGCTAGCGGTAGCGGTAGTTTCTTCTGTACCACACTATGAACACTGAGTGAAGTGAATCGTGTCCATTGGCTTGGAACACATATACACATCTTCAAGCCCTGTGTCATATGAGACAGTGCATTGACGTACCTAGTTGGTAACGTTTGTAATGAAAAACTACAAATGCACTTCCACGATTCTGAAGTGTCAAATGCACTCCCTCTGGAAAAGTGCACTCGATGCACATCCTGTATCCAAGTTGAACCAGTAGTCCGGTACTTGGAAATAAAAATATGCTTTCCTCTAGAGGGATTTTATGCAGAGTGCCTTTTACAGCACTAAGCTGTGTTTTTGCACAGTGACTGCTACTGTTTTAAACTCTGTTCTTTTCTCTCATCCAGTACCAGTAACCAACCAAAAGATACAGAATATTTTTTGTTTGATGTGAGGGGTGGCACAAGAGCAGACGTGGGATTTCAACAACGTTCATCTAGATTGTGGCTAGCAAAAAGTCCAATGGAGGGAAACAAGCATGGTTTTGTTAACCTTTGCTAACAAAAAGTACACATACATTGAGTTATTTCTAAGTTATGTTCATCATTATAATGCATCACTTCATAACCCAAATGCTTGTTAGCTATTCAGAGAGCTAGGAAAATTGACTAACACACTGACTGGCTCACATACTGTCTAACATACTTTTACAGCCTAAGGTACCAGGGTGATTTAATGCGTACCTTCACCTCAGTTCTTTTGAAGGCTTGGAAGGTGCTGGCTGTGTCAGGTTTGGCTTTGAGCTCTGTCTTTTTCACCAGCGTGTCTTTCACAACAGGTGCTGCCGATACAGCTGCAGGAGCCGGCTTCTGCGGAGGTTTCTGGGCTTTCTGGGCCTAATGCACGACACAAAATCAATTAGACCACAGAAAAAAATACCTATTGCTATTAACATTACCTCTTTAACATTAAGGGAATAGTTCAATCCAAAATTTAGCTACACATCCGGATGTTAGTTGAAACTCCATTGAAGTTCCACAAACCACAAACAGAGAGTTAGCCCTAGTAGTTCGATCTAACAGCCATCTTTTCACAGCTCCATAAAAATAGCAAATCAAACTCCTCCAAACAGCTCTTTTGTGCTCATTTGGCCACAAAGCACTTGCATTATGCTGCATAAACCTCTAAGTGCCTTGGGTACTCTGAAAGGTGAAATTTGATTTGATAGACATTTTGTGCTTTTTTTTTGGAGCTGTGAAAAGATGGCCCTGTTAACTTCAATAGTTCAGGAGAAGGCTGTGATGCAACTATGGGGACCAACTCGCTGCGTGTTGTCCTACGAACATCAATGGAGTTTCAATTGACATAGGGGTGAGTAGATAATAACTTAATTTTCATTTTGGAGTGAACTCTTTCTTTAATAAACACTGAATAGTCACCTAAGTCATGATGGTTTGCTAACCATTTATTTTCCTTACCATACGCTTCATTTGCCTCGTGCAGCGGGCGCAGTACCACACAAGCCGAGGGTCATTGACTTCTTTGTCCGTCACCTGGGGCTTGTGACAGTCCTGGTGGTACAGGTTATGGCACTCCTGGCATTCCACCAACTGGTTTCCCATGGTCACGGTCATTTGCCTGAAGTAAGAAAATGGCAGATGAAAGGTAAGAAATGAAAGGGTAAATGCATGTCTGATCGGTATCAAAGTTCAAGTAAAGTAAATATTTTTCATTGGCTTGGAACACATACACACAGTCTCAGGCCCACATACTACAGACCAGCTACTTGTCAAAAAGTGACACTTACCTGCAAACCACACAAGCCAGGCCCATTTCCATGGCAAAGTCATCCGCGTTGGTCTCGTCATAGTCATGTATGCTTGGCAGGATGAGGTCTTTGCTTGTCTGTACGGTAATTGGAGACGAACGATTCTCCTGTTTCTCCAAACGAGGCTTTTTTGGAGGGTCAACCTCAACCAGATCGACCCTGAGCTATGTTCACCAGTAAGAAAGCATGAGGTAAGTTTAGACTATGTATGTAGACGATCAGTGCAAGAAGTAACAGCAATGTCACATTTTAGTCATCTTATCCATGATTATATTATACTACTCTATGATATTATGCATGTATCATTTTTTTCTTCTATCTAAAGTATAACTTACAGACCCCATTTTCCATCATACCAATGACCAAAATCTTTAGAGCTGCTTATGTCTAGCTTTCCTGGGTGTGCGGCTCTCCAATACAGTCCTAACAGGCCTATGGACTCCCCAAAAATACAAACCCAAAAGCACAGAAAGCATATCTCCCTCTGACTCTGTAATGAGACATGTATATATTTCATTTACAGTTTAGCCGTGACTTGACAATTTTTACTATTTATTGTACAGAGCAGCACATGTTGACAGGCTGCTGGCCACCAAACGGTAAACAATTACATACTAAAGCAAAGGCCAAGACAGTATCAAAACTGTATGAGGAAGGCATGACTTTAGATAATTTTTATTTCTATCTTTTTATGCTTCAGGTGTTTTAGGGTTTGATTCTTATGAATGTCCATTGAACTGTATTTGAACCAAGCAGGATGAAAGTATAACTCTATAATGAAGCAGTTGTGATGGGAAAATGCGGTCCAGGCAGAAAACAGCCGCAGTTATCGCTGGAATAATCATTCTGAACATCAACCTAAATTTCAGGAACAAAATACACCCCTACCTTCTCAGACGGCCTCTTCTCTACCTCTTTCTTGCTCTTCTCGGAGCTGCTGGACTTACTGCTGCCACTGCTGCTGCTCGAGGAGGAGGAACTTGAGGAGGACTTGGAGTCTTGTTTACTTAGGCTCAACTTTGACACAGACACCTTGGACACCTCCAAATCCTGAAGATACACAGCAGTTATGACAAAGGACTCGGACTAGAAATTACACATAAGGCTAGGTGAAAAATGAACAATAATAAGCAACAACGTCAACAACGAGAGTCAGAGATCTATTACACGTGTTACCTTTTGTGAAGAGCGGTAGGATGAATCGCTACCTCTGGATAAGGACTCGTCTAGCAGAGCTTTGAGTTTCTCAGCGGAGTCTTTGCTCTTCGAGTGCAGGTAGCTCAGTCCCTTCAGGAAGATGGGATCTAACTCCAGACTGGCGGTTGCAGCCATGGCTTAAACTAGGCGCGAGTAATAAGGATTGTTAGCTCCAGTAAACTTCAATTTCCATTTATTTTGCCTCTCTTCTATAAAGACGCGGATAGGCTAACGTTAGTTCGCTTGCGAAGTTGGTTTGTCAGGTTCAGACTGTGCACTGTGATAGTTGCCGAGCGGCTAACTTCCCACCCAGCTGTTATCTATCTATCTATCTATATATATATCTGTAAAGTTCGTAACGATGGTTTTATTCTGTTTAGTTACATTACCCCACACCCTGATCCTTCATAAACGTGTGCTCCTCACACCGGTACGATCGTTTTGACAAACAGATACTGAAGGTTAACCAACAGTACATACACAAGGAGCGGGGTGGAACTGCTTTTTCCCTTCTTACAACATGTGCAACGATTAAATACGTCCGTAGAAATCACAAGGCACAAGGCACGGAACACTGTGTTGAAATTGAAATTCTTCCCACATAACGAAAATTTGTGCATTTACGATTTGATTCAGTTATTATTTTTAATTTTCATTTTTCATATATTTTATCCCGATGTATATTTCATTTAAAAAAAAAAAAAAATATATATATATATATTTCTAGCGTTGATCCAAAA